>CAUYRH010153099.1:0-39402 GCA_963574655.1 Perodicticus potto | reverse complement strand
GGCTGCAACCAAAAAATGGCCAGGCATTGTGGCGGGTGCCTGTAGTCCCAGCTACTTGGGAGGCAGAGGCAGGAGACTCGCTTGAGCCCAGGAATTGGAGGTTGCTGTGAGCTGTGATGTCACAGCACTCTATCCAGGGTGATAGCTCGAGGCTCTGTCTCAAAAAAAAAAAAAAAAAGAAAAGAAAAATAAATGCTCTGGGGATGGGGGTGGAGGTGAGGTTGGAGGGAGGGGGGGATGAAGGAAAGGAACAGTGTGTGTGTATCTTTGTTTTTCCACTTCTCCTCTTCTTTTTCCACTTCTCCTCTACTCAAAAAGAAGATTCAGGCTGGGCACCCATAGCTCAATGATTAGGAAACTGGCCACATGCACCGGGACTGGTGGGTTCAAGGCCTAGGCCTGCTTAAAATACATATATATATTTTATATAATATATTTTATATATTACATATGTTTTGTGTATATATATATATATCTGGGTGTTGTGGCAGGTGCCTGTAGTCCCAGCTACTAGGAGGCTGAGGCAAGAGAATTGCTTGAGCCCAAGAGTTTGAGGTTTCTGTGAGCTGACATCACAGCACTCTACCAAGGGTGACAAAGTGAGACTCTGTCTCAAAAAAAATAAAGAGGCTCAGCGCCTGTGGCTCAACAGGCTAAGGCACCAGTCACCAACACCTGAGCTGGCAGGTTTGAATCCAGCCCGGGCCCACCAAACAACAATGACGGCTGCAACCAAAAAAAATAAAGAAAATTGAAATCCCAGCTGACATTAGCAGCATGTCCTTGGTCATGTCACTCGACTTGGTGGAAGTAGTAATGGGGGTAGTGGTGGTAACTCCCTCTCACACTTGGTGAGAGGGTCAAATAGAACAGTGTGCAAGGTGTCAGGCAGAGGCCCCCCACTCCTCTCCTCCACCCTCCCTTACCCCTGGTTCCCTCACCTGCTGCTGCTTTCTCTCCTCCTACCTCACTCCTGCCCTGCCCTGCCCTGTAACCTACTTAATGCGAAACCTGATTAATTTCTCCTCTAGCCACTCAGATGCACTTTAATCCTGGGGGGAGGGAGGAGGGGGGGCCCAAGGCCAGCAGAAGCCTGGGGCTGGGGGAAGCAGAGCCAGTGAGGGGCCTTTCTCACGCAGGGAATCTGCACTCTGACTGTTCCCACAAAGATTTAATTTGTGTCTTAATGGGCCTCAGCCTCCTCCATAAAAGCCCTAAAGTGCCTTTTTATTTAAAAAAAAAAATGAAAGTTGCTGATTGTGCCTGCTGCTAAAGGGCAGGGGAGAAGGCGTTAGGGAGGATGAGGTGGTCCGGCCTTGGTGCTGTCAGCTTCTGCTCCTTAGCCCCCCACCCTTTCCCAGGGCATTAACCCTAGTGGGTGGTGAGGAGATGAGGTGCTCCTGGCTGACCTTTTAGGGAGAACACTTGTTGCTGGGGCTTTAGGGGGAAGGATGGGAGAACAAGAGGTTGAATATTTTACCAAGTGCTTAGTTGGCCCTCACTAGAGAAAGTAGCCAATTCATCCCCTCCCTTCCCCCCATGCAGCAATGGCTAGCATCCCCTTCAAAGCCCCCGCCAGAGAGAGATGAGCTGAGACTTTGGCCTTGTCAAAAGGCAAAATTACAACAAATTTAGTTATGGATCTAATTGGCTTTGATTCATGATTCACGAATGGGGTGTCCTCCATTCTACAAAATAGAATGAGAGCCCCCACTGGGCAGAGTCAGAACAGTGGGTTTGTACAGTGGGAACAAGGAAACAAAACACTAGGGGAAAATAACATCAATTTACTTCAAGTTACTTTTTTGTAAAGGTTAAAGCCAAGGGGACTTCCTTATTATGCTGACTTAGGTAGACTGGAATCTCCTGTCTAGGAAAAAACTGATTGGTTTGGGGTTCTATTTGCTCCCTCAAAGATTCAATTTGATTATACCAAGCCTGACTCCACCTTGGTTGGGGCTCATTTGTTGGGGCCTAGTAGAGGAGCTCAGTTCAAAAAAATAACCTCCCATAATTCTGTTTAACAGCCTCAACCACCTCTCTACCTCTAGCTTCTTCCAGAATTCCTCTTACTGTCTTTTATCTCTTTGATAACAGAAAGATTCCTACACCCTCCAATGTTGAAGGCAGATGGGTGTGGGGACTGCTGAGGATCCTAGAGTGTGTATGCACAGCTGCATAGCAACAGTTCTAGAATAGGACTCCCAGAGTAGAGTCTCTTAGTATTAAGACTTTTCCTTCTAGCTCAGCGCCCGTAGCTCAGTGGTTAGGGTGCCAGCCACATGCACCTGGACTGGTGGGTTCGAGTCCAGCCAGGCCTGCTAAACAACAATGACAACAACAACAAAAAAATCTGAGCATTGTGTTGGGCACCTGTAGTCCCAGCTACTTGGGAGGCTGAGGCAAGAGAATCACTTAATCCCAAGAGTTTGAGTGAGCTGTAATGTTACAGCATTCTACAGAGTTTGACATAGTGAGACTCTGTCTCAGAAAGAAAAAAAGACTTTTCCTTCCCATGGTTCCTAGGCAATGGGGCCCAGACAGTTAGTTCTAATAGAGAGGAACTAGTCAAGATAACAGGTAACACTACAGGTAAAAGTGAAAAGAGCAAAGTGCTCAGCTTTCCTTTTATTTATTTATATTTATTTGTTGATTTTTTGAGACAGTCTCACTTTGTTGCCCTGGGTAGAGTGCCTTGGCATCACAGCTCACAGCAACCTCAAACTCTTGGACTCAAACAATCCTTTGCCTCAGCCTCCCGAATAGCTAAGACTACAGGCACCTGCCACAATGCCTGGCTAGCGATTTTTCTGGTTTTTTAGTAGAGACAGGGTCTCACTCTTGTTCAGGCTGGTCTTGAACTCCTGAGTTCAAGAAATTTGCCTGCCTTGGCCTCCCAGAGTGTTAGGATTATAGGCATAAGCCAACATGCCCAGCCCCAGCTTCCCTTTTATTATGGCTTCTTATGTCTCATCTCACCATACCACCCTCACTCCACTGGGCATAGATGATTGTGCTTATTAGGCAAATGGGAAAATTGAGGCAGTGAGTAAAAAACAGGACCCAGCAGGTTGTGCAGTCAAGGAATTAGAAAGTCAACCAAGCTAATTTCCTCCTCTCCTGCCCAATTTTCTAACTCTGATTTTTTTCTACTTCTCTAGTCCAGATTTAGGATATTCTAAAAGGGGATACATTAGACCAGTGGTTCTCAACCTTCCTAATGCTGCAACCCTTTAATTCAATTCCTCATGTTGTGGTGACCCCCAAGCACACAATTATTTTCGTTGCTACTTCATAAATGTAATTTTGCTACTGTTATGAATCGTAATGTAAATATCTGATATGCAGAATGTATTTAAGGGTCATTTGACCCCCGAAAGGGGTCGTGACCCACAGGTTGAGAACCTCTGCATTAAACAGAAATCACCTTGCCAAACATCCTCTTCATCATGGTTCTCTGGATTTCTGATCTTTAGGGGGACCTAAACCCGGAATAACAAATGTAGATGCTACAGAAGGAAGCCAGGTAGAAAACATGAATGTGTAAATTAGACCATGTGCAGTACTGCAGGGAGTGGTGAGGCCTGTGGCAAACTGAAGAGCGTATAAACTTCCCCGCAATGATCAAACTTAAATAATGAAAATTAATTCTGATTAAATAAAGTAATGAATATACTAATTTATCTCTTCTCCTTCCTAAAACACCACTAAATGACAAAGATTTTTTTTTTTTTTACAGTTTGGCTGTTATTTTTATTTTTATTTTTTTTTAATTTTATTTATTCTGTTGTTGTTATTGCAGTTTGGCCAGGGCCGAGTTTGAACCTGCCACCCTCGGCATATGGGGCTGGCACCTTACCGACTGAGCCACAGGCAACGCCCAAAGATTTTTTTTTTTTTTTTTTTTTTGAGACAGAGCCTCAAGCTGTCACCTTGGATTGAGTGCTGTGGCATCACAGCTCTTACCTCCGCCTCCCAAGTAGCTGGGACTACAGGTGCCCGCCAACGCCTGGCCATTTTTTGGTTGCAGCCGTCATTGTTGTTTGGCGGGCCCAGGCTGAATTCGAACCTGCCAGCCTCAGGTGTACATGGCTGGCGCCTTAGCCTGTTGAGCCACAGGCGCCGAGCCCCAAAGATATTTTTAAATAAAAGCAAAATCCCACCAAAGAAACAGTGAAACAAGATTGATAGCAGATGAGAGTTACTAAAATTTTGGAAGTCGGAAATCTAATGGATGGGTAGTATGGTGGTTACTTTTAGGTGTTAACTTGTCTGAGATAAAGGATGCCCGGATAGCTGGTAAAACATTATTTCTAGTTGTATCTGTGAGGGTAATTCCAGAAGAGATTAGTATTTAAATTGGTAGAAAAAGAAAATCTGCCTTCATCAAAGTGGAAAGTCATCATTCAATTTGTTGAGGGCCTAAACAGAACAAAAAAGTACCTCCATCTTCTCATGTTCTTAAATACCAGAGCTCTGGTTTTGGGCTTTGGACTCCAGGGCTCACAAGAAGTCCTCTCCCAATTCCCCACCCCCCATCTCCCTGCCTTTCCCAGTTCTCAGGCCTTCAGACATAGTCTGAATTACAGCACCAGCATTCCTCGGCCTCCAGCTTGCACATGGCAGACTGTGGGACTTCTTGGCCTCCGTAATTGTGTAGACCAACTCCCATAACAAATCTCTTCTCCTGTATCTACATACATCTATTGGTTCTGTTTCTCTGGAGAACTTTGCTACAGGTGGTAATGAACTTTTATAAAAAGGAGAATCTTAAGCCTATAAGTTGAGGAGAGGGAGGGGCCAACAGGAAGCTAGACAATTCATACCACAGAATCTTAGCAAGGCTCAAGTCCCACTGAAGGTAGGAGTGAGGGTATGGTTGAAAAGTGGAATATTAGTTAAAAGTCTCTAGTAGGTGTAATTAATTAGATCTTCAGAGATCCTCTCTTAAAATTCAGCTAGTCAGTGGAAGACTGCAATGGACAACTGAAGGTTTATTCCCAGGTAAGGGTGAACCAAAGGACCTCCGGTCTCAGAAATAACAGGCCAGCTGTAGGTGTGCTCCTGTACAGATGCTCCTCAACTTACAGTGGAGCTATACACCATCATAAGTTGCAAATGCATTTAAAACCAGGTATGGCGACACATACTTATCAACCCGGCACTTAGGGAGTCCAAGGCAAGGATTGCTTGAGCTCAGTAATTCAAGACAAGCCTAGACACCATGACAAGAGATCAAAAAAAAAAAATTAGCCAGTCATAGTGGCACGTACTTGTAGTTCCTGTTACTTGAGAGGCTGAGGCACGAGAACCACTGAGGCCGAGTGTGGGAGGTTGCAGAAAGCAGTGAAGACATCATTGCACTCCAGCCTGGGCAACAGTATAAAACCTCTGT
The DNA here is from genome assembly GCA_963574655.1 of Perodicticus potto. Classification (NCBI taxonomy): domain Eukaryota; kingdom Metazoa; phylum Chordata; class Mammalia; order Primates; family Lorisidae; genus Perodicticus; species Perodicticus potto. Next base: position 34,007 of record CAUYRH010153099.1, on the reverse strand, counting down.
TTCTTTAAAAAAAGGAGTGGAAGCTAGAAGACAATGATCAATGCATACTAAATTCTAATGATATGATTTTTTATCTAGAATTTGTATACCCAGCAAAACTATCAACCAAAGGGTGGGTAGAATAAAAATATTTTCAGACATGCAAGGTCTATACATATATATATATATATTTTTTTTTTTTTTTCCAGCTTTTGGCCAGGAGTGGGTTTGAACCCACTTCCTCCAGTATATGGGGCCAGTGCCTTACTCCTTTGAGCCACAGGCACCTCCTGCAAGGTCATCTTTTTTTGTGTGTGTGACAGACTCTCACTCTGTCACCCTTGGTAGAGTGCTGTGGCATCACAGCTCACAACAACCTCAAACTCTCAGACCCAAGCAATTCTCTTGCCTCAGCCTCCCAAGAAGCTGGGACTATAGGTGCCCACCACAAAGCCTGGCTATTTTTTGTTGCAGTTGTCATTGTTGTTAAGCTGGCCCTGGCAGGGTTCGAGCCCGCCAACTTTGGTGTTGGTGGCTGGCACCGTAACCACTGGGCTATGGGTGCCGAGGCAAGGTCTTAACATATATATCTCCCGATTACTCACACTTTCATATGAAAGATAAATCACAACTATAGCCCAGCACGAAGGAGGGAAGAAGAGGGGAATGGGAGAGGAAGGGGGAGGTTTGATGGAGGGTGGGTAAATGGCAGGGCTACACTTATGGTGCATATTGCAAGGGTACATGTCTAACCTATTAAGTTTAGAGTATAAATGTCTTAATGCAATAATTAAGTAAATGAGGTGAAGGATATATTAACTAGTTCGACATAAGCATTCCAAATTGTATATAAAATCAGCACATTGTACTCTGTAAATGCATTAATGTACACATGATCTGTGTGTTTATGACTTAATAAAAAAAATGTATACATATCTCCCATAGACCCTTCCTCACTATCTCCTAAAAAATATGCTCCACCAAAAGAAGGAAGTCAAAAAGAAAGAAAATTATGGTCCAGGAAAGAAGGGATGCAATAAGGGAGAAAAGTAGAGGACCGATAAGTATATAAGGAACTCTGAGGATGAGAACTGGCCAGCAGCCCCAGAGAAGAATCCAGATTGCAGTGGAGAACTCCAAGAAAGATATCACTAAAGAAAAAATGAAATGGCTAGATTGACGGATGTGTTTAAAAGTATCAAAGAATTTGTTGAATTAGTGATAGACATTAAGTGGGGTCTTGGTATGTGTCACACCTTTTGGGGGCAAAACATGATTGTAAGAGGGACTTTACCTAACAAATGCAATCAGTGTAACCTCAATGAATCCCCAAAAATAAAAAAAAAAAAAAAGAAAAAGAAATTTTTTAAATAGAGGCCACAGGAAGAAGTAATACAATTTTTAAATGTAATCAGAGTCCACTATTTGGCTTAACCATGAATAATATTTGCAAACCTAACTTTTTATCTTCCACTGTACAAAGTCAATAGTTAAGAAGTAGGGCGCTCATGCCTGTAATCCTAGCACTCTGGGAGGCTGAGGTGGGTGGATTGCCTAAGCTCAGGAGTTTGAGACCAGCCTGAGTAAGAGTGAGACCCATCTCTACTAAAAAAAAAAAAAAATAGAAAAACTAGCCTGGCATTGTGGTGGGTGCCTGTAGTCCCAGCTGCTTGGGAGGCTAAGGCAGGAGGATCACTTGAGCCCAAGAGTTTGAGGTTGCTGTGAGCTACAATGATACCGTGGCACTCTCTCTAGGGCAACAAAATGAGAATGTCTCAAAAAAAATAGTTAATACTTAAAAATTAATAGACGAATAAGCACTTTTTTGTTTAGAAATCTGAGGTCAATACTAGGAAAGTAACAACTGCAGTCAAAAGTGGCTGACTCTCAGGAGCAGGGCTGCAAGGTGGAAAGGTCGGGATGGAAACAGCTGTTTCATTGTAAGCCATTTAGTATCTGACTTTCTAACTGTATGTGTGTATTAATTTGTAAACATTAATGAGTAATTTTAATATAATAGTAATACGCTGGCCAAAAAGAAATTGGTGAAATTTTTAAGTTTTAACTTTTGAGTCCCTCCCTAACTCTCTGAATCTCTTTTCTGTGCCTGATTCTGGTCTGTTCCTCTATCCTCTTCCAACCTCTTCTTTCCTCCCTATTCCCCCAACTACTCTAAGACCAGGTCTCTCCTGGTGTTGCTACTGTGGCCCCAACTCTGTGAGCTCTGCCTTGTCTTTCCCTCCCCTTGGTCTCACCTGCATTTCAGGTGAGCTCTAGCCCTGTGTGGGCCTCAAACTAAGGACTATAGTCCCCCTTTGGGAGACAGAATCTCCTGATGCTGTCTTTATTTAAAATGTTGGTATTTGTTTCATCATTGTATTAGTTTCTCACTGCTGCTCTTACAAATGACCACAATCTTCATGCCTTAACACAACACAAATGTGTACAGTTCTGTAAGTCAGAGTCTGATACCGGTCTCGCTGAGCTAAACCAAGGTGTCCGGCAGGACTTGGTTCCCCTCCGGAGGTTCTAGGGAGAATCTACTTTCTCAGCTTCTAGAGCAGCAGTTCTCAACCTGTGGGTTGCGACCCCTTTGGACTGTATTAAAGGTTTGCAGCAGTAGGAAGGTTGAGAAACACTGTTCTAGAGGCTTCTCACGCTTCTAGAGGGTGGCAGCCCTCTTACATCTTCAAAGCCACTAAGTCCTTCTCACATCACATCATTCCCACGCTGCTTCTGAAATTACATTTCCTTCCCCAGTTCTGGCTCTCTTGCCTCCCCCTTCCACTTTTTTTTTTTTTTTTTTTTGAGACAGACCCTTGAGCTGTTGCCCTGGGTAGAGTGCTGTGGCATCACAGCTCACAGCAACCTCCAACTCCTGGGCTGAAGTGATTCTTTTGCCTTTGCCTCACAAGTAGCTGGGACTACAGGCACCCGCCACAACGCCCGGCCATTTTTTTGGTTGCAGCCATCATTGTTGTTTGGTGGCCAGGGCTGGATTCGAACTGCCAGCTCAGGTGTACATGGCTGGCGCCTTAGCTGCTTGAGCCACAGGCGCCGAGCCTCCCCCTTCCACTTTTAAGGACCCTGGTGACTACATTGATCCACCTGGACAACCCAGTATCATCTCCTATCTAAAGTCAGTTCAATTCTATTTGAAACCCTAATTCCTCTTTGTCATATAATTTAATATATTCACAAGTTCTAGGGCTGAGAACATAGACTTCTTTGGGGAAAGTGCATCATTCTGCCTACCACGATCATGGGTCTCATTTTGCATTTTTTAAAATTTCATTAAAATATGATTTTTCTGAGTTACTGAGTTGTGGGGTGCTGGAGGTGAGGAAGGCATCCTAATACAGGCCTCCTCTTGTCCTCCCTTTGGCCCACCCCTTCCATCCTAAAGCCCCGCCCAGCAAAGCATCCTGGGCCTCAGGCTGACCAGAATCCAGCCCAGTTCTTCAGGCCCTTCCTCAACTGCACACGTCTCTGCTCCAGTTTGATAAGATGGGGCCTCAGGCTTCAAGTCAAGAAGGGAAGAGAAGTTGTTCGATTACTCCTAGGCCCCAGGGAGGATATAGGCCCCAGGCCTGCGCACCTGATACTCCCCTGGGCGCTGCAGAGACAGCAGCCTTAAGCCTGGCAGCAGCAGGAGGTCGAAGGCTGGGTGGGGGAGGGAGGGAGGAGAGTTGAAAGAGGATCCTAGAACTGCTTGAAGGTCACAGGCAGCCAGCTACTGCAGCGGGGAGATGCTGGAAAGCTGATGCGGCTGGGACACTGGAGAAGCCCCTGGGAGCTGGGGGTCTGATTTCCACCCGTTCCAGCAAAGTCACTATGGAGAGCGCCGGGGGGCAGGGAGAGGAGTCCAGGACTGGGAAAGGTGTCTTCTCTCAGAGGTTGTGGGGGAAGGAGAGAGCTAACAAACAGTCCCGGGGAGCGGTGCGAACGGAGAAGTGGGGACGGGTAGCGGAAGGGCAGGTGGAACCAACACACCACAACTTGCGCTTCTCTGTGAGTCTATAAGGTTTGTCGGCGTGTGCATCTCATCCCTGCCCGTCACGTCCTGAGCACCTAAATGTTCTTATCTGGTTCCCGCCACAACCCCAGGAGGCAAGCAGGATAATCCCTAGCTTACAGATGAGGGAACTTTGCCAGGAACGAGTTCCAAATTTTATCATGGCTCACAGTTCTCCCAGTTCCTCTCTTCACCTCCTGGCCTCTCTTTCAGGAAGGAAAGGGAGGGTGACAGAGAGAGCTAGAGAACAGGTGCAGGTCCCTGGGCCAGATAAGGGACAAACACCACCACCACTATCTCCCCTAACAACAACAACAACGTGTCTGACTCCACATTTTACTGTGCAGGAAAACATCACGGTCAACTCACCCTCCCAGAGCCGGCACTCTAAGGGGCCGGCCCAGCAGCCTAGAGAAGCCAGCAAGAGGATTTCGGGGGTCCACCCCCACCGTCTTCCCCTCAGAACTGCTCAGCAGTGCCTGGTACCCCTTGCCACTCACATCTGCCACAACACGGGGTTAGACCCTGGGCTCCAGTGTCCCTACAGCCCCAAACCCTGAGGTACATATTGGGCCGAGCGTGGCCGCTCTCTTCCCCAGTGTTTTTCAACCTTTTTTACCTCATGGCACACTTGAACCTATAGTTAAACTTGCACGGCACACTCAAATTATGTTGATCAAAAAAAAAGTAAGAAAAAATATACTTACTATGCTTTGAACTTCTTTTGAAAATAATTTAATTAATGATCTTTAAAATTTTTAACCACACACCAGTTGAAAAGCACAGCTCTTCCCTCTGGGCCTCCGCACCCACTGCCTCAGAGGCCACTGTCCTTCCCAGAGAAAGAGCCAGAGATGGATCTCCCTGCTCAGGTCCCCAGACCCACCGCCGCCTCTTGTGTTAGGGTGGGGAGTTGAGGAAAGAAGGCTTCTCTGTACACATCCTGCCCATTTCCTCACGTCATTTTATAGAACTGTGCCTAGAAGACTGCTGGGCACACAGCAGGGACTGGGGAAACACTTCTCTTCTCTCCACTGCTGCGGCAGACACCCCAGGAAGAATTTCCCCCTCAGGGGAGCTGGAGTCAGGTCAGGTGTGAGGAGGCATGGTGAGGGGAAGGTGGGCGTGATGGGCAGTTCCCATCAGCAGCTGCAGGTTTTCAGATTAAGTGAGGGATGAAGACAGGTGATGGAGCGGGTCCCCCTTCTCCTGCCCCCAGGCTGGCTGGGCCCGCTGGTGTCAAAGGAGACCCAGGTGCAAATTAAGTGACTTGAGGCACAAGGGCATTAAAGATGGTAAATTTTCTCTCAAGGGTACTGAGGCAACTTCACCAGGAATCACAACAGGCTGAGGGAGGAAGGAGGTGAGGTTGTCCAGATACTGTGCAGGGAGAGCCTGAGAGGCCCCAGGGGCAGGGGAAGTGCAAAGTGGGAGGGGAGGAGAAGAGACGTGGCCCAGCACCCTGGAGCTGAGTGGGTGAGCCTGGCATGGTCACCTCGGGGCTTGGCCTGCCCCTGCTCTGGGGCAGGAGGGGCAGTTTGCAGCATGAATAGGGTGGTTTTTCTTTCTTTTTTTTCTCTGAGCCTCCTGCTGCCTGAACCCCTCGTTGCCTGGAATGGTGCCCAGGGGAGCTGGTGACCTAACAGCTAGAAGCCTGGTCCAGGCCCACTAAGACCATGCCGTCTGACCTCCCCTGGGCCTGATCAGAGGCTTAGAGTGCAGAGCTGCCAACTTACTACATAAAGGACCTGAGCTGTTGACCCACAACTAATCACTAATGGTTTGCATATTTTGTATATACTGTACTCTGCAACACAGCCCAGAGGCTGCGTCCTTGTCTCTCCGGTCTCTGTCGCCTGCATACACTCCATGCCCAGCCCCACAGCCCCTGCCCTTCCTGGTCCTGCGCTCTCGCCTGGGATCAGATAGGGCAGGTCATGGTGGGGGCAGCTCTAAGCCCCAAGCCCCATCCTCTCTGACTTGAGGGTGCAGCAGGGGCAGGCAGGGTAGCTGGGGGCAGCTTGGAAGGGAGTGGCTGAGATCTGTCTGGTGATTAATCCTCCTGCTAATGGAGGCTTCTCTGCCATCAGGGCTTTTAAGGAAAGTCAGGGAAGCCCTTTAGTGCCATCAGAGCTGCCTCTGAGGTCCTTAGAGGGCTCATTAGCAGCCCTCCACCGTGTAATTAGTGGCCCCTCCTCTGAACGGCTGCAGGGAGAGGAGGACAGAAGCTCAGAGCCCTCTTAGGCCCTGCGCCTGAGCAGAGCTACCCCATTCCCCAGGCACCAAATTCTCTGAAAAGAGTGAGGCTGCCCCTGCCCCTCTTCCAAAGTATTCATTTCAGCTGGAAAAGACCCATCCTAGGAAAACAAGGCCCAGAGAGGGTGGGTGACTTGCCTGAGGCCACCCAGACAGGTGCAAGCTAAACTGCAGGCCGCAGTCCAGCCTCACAGCCTCCCATCTCCTCTGCTTCCTTCCCTAGCATTAGGAAAGGCAGCCCCTTCTCCAAGGGTTTTGGAAAGCAGGCAGGCCACTGACCCTGTCAGGACCGACCCCCAGGCCAGAGGCCGAATGTAACGACCCTGGAAGTTTCCTACCAGAATTCTGGAGTTCTTCAGAACAGTGGGCTAGACCCCTTTCGCTTTCAGGACCAGCTGTGAAGCTCTCTGTTGCTTGTCACTTAGCAGTTTCAAGCCAAGGAGGCCTCTAGGTGAAGAATCATGAGCAGCGTGGCGTAGATGGCAGCAGCCATGCTTTCCTGACGAAGGTTGCCCAAGAGGAAGGACTGAGCACAGAAGAGGCTGCACTTTTACTCTATTCCACAAACAGGAGCAGCCACTCTGAGCCAGGCCTTCTGCTGGGTGTGCGAAGGCACAGAAGTCAAAGGACACATGTTTGACTTTCAGTAAATGACCCATCAAAATGAGTGAGTGCTTTGGGGCAAATCTTGAACATTATTCTGGGAATCAGTTTCCCTCTCTGTAAAATGAGAATAAGACCTGATGCTCAAGGAAACCTGAAAGGCCACAGAGAATTGGGTCTCAAGGAGCAGCTGCAGATGCTGCAGACTGCACATATGCAGAGATTGTAGAAATAATGATAAAATTCTGTGGCACAGCACCAGTGTGAGTGCTCAGTAAATGTTCATTGGACTTTTATTATTATTTTATTGTGCTAGAGGTTGCCATTGAGCTGACTTTCTGTCCCAAGCTAGAAATTAGACACAGCAACCTCCTTTCCCAGCTCCCCACAGATTATGGGATGGAGGAAGGACATTTATTAAGCACCTACTGGGTGCCAGGAACTGTGTTGAACACTTTGCATGTATTATCTCACTAAACCTCAGGATTACCTGACATGATAGTTCGCATATTGCCTCCCTCCCATTTTAGAGATGAGGAAATTTAGGCTCAGAAAAGTTAGGTAGCTCATCCAAAGTCACACTGCTCTTTATATGCAGAGCACAACAGATATAAGAATGTCCATGAAGCTTTATTCATAATAGTCAAAAATTGAAAACAACTCAGCTACCTACCAATAGGAGAATGATTGAATGAATTGTAGCATATTTGTACAATGGAATACTGTATAGCAATGAAAAATGAGTTACAGCTACAAATAGCAACATAGACAACAAACAAATATAATGTGAGCAAAAGAAGCTAGACACAAAAGGATACATAGTACATGATTCGGTTTATATGATGTTCGCCAGTGAACAAAACCAGTCTGTAGGGGCCAAGCATGGTGGCTCAAGTAGCTAATCCTAGACTTGAGAAGTCTGAGGCAGGAAGATCACTTGAGACCAGGAGTTCAAAACTACCCTGAGGAACATGGCAAGATCCTGTCTCTACAACAGGAAGAAAAGTTAGCCAGGCATGGTGGCATGTGCCTGTAGTTCCAACTGCTTAGTAGACCAAGGCAGGAGGATCGCTTAAACTCAAGAGATCAAAACTGCAGTGAGCTATGATGATACCACTGTACTCTAGCCTAGACAAGAGTGGGACCTGTCTCAAAAAAAGAAAAAAAACCTCCAATCTGTGGTGTTAGAGGTCAGAATTTTAGTTATCTCAAGGTGTCAAGGTGGTAAGTGACAGGGTGGGCATAGACTAAGATGTGCCATGAAGCGGGTGTCTCGCAGTGCTGGAAGTACTTTCTCCTAATCTGAAGTGGTTACTGTTTACAGGGCTATGTGTATACTTAAGTAAAAACCCCACTGAGATATACCCTGAAGATTTTCCTTAGAAGAAAAGAAAGTAAATTAATAAATGGTCATATATATAATTTAAAAATATGCAAGGCCAGCTCGGCGCCCATAGCACAGTGGTTATGGTACCAGCCACATACCCTGAGGCTGGTGGGTTTGAACCCATCCCGGGCCAGCTGAGCAGCAGTGACAACTGCAACAGAAAAATAGCTGGGCATCACGGCAGCCACCTGTAGTGGCTACTACAGCTACTAGGGAGGCTGAGGCAAGAGAATCACTTAAGCCCAAGAGGTTGAGGTTACTGTGAGCTGTGACATCATAGCACTCTACTGAGGGCGACATAGTGAGACTTTTTCTCAAAAAAATAAAAATAAAAATGAAATAAAATTATGCAAGGCCGGGTGGCAGCTGTGGCTCAAGGAGTAGGGCTCCTGCCTCATATACCAGAGGTGACAGGTTCAAATCAGGCCCTAGCCAAAAACTGCAAAAAAATAAAAATGCAAGGCCAAGATTGGGGTAGCCAAGTTAATTCTGGCTTTGCATCTTGTCACAAAGTAAGGAGCGTGAGGCAAACTCTGCCCACTCTCTCTTTAGAGCAGTGGTTGTCAACCTTCCTAATGCCATAACCCTTTAATACAGTCCTGTGGGTCGCAACCCACAGGCTGAGAACAGCGGCTTTAGAGAGAGGTCCTGAGTCTTTGCTTAGGGGTAGGGGGTGTGCGCCTCGACCCCAGCCTCACATCCTTCCTGCTGACAGGTCTACATCCTGTGCTCCCCCATGTCTCCCCGAGAGAAGGTGCTCACAAGCCATGCCCTACTCCCTCTCAGGAGGGGAAGGGGGCTGGTAGAGAGGAAGAGAGAAAAAGGGAGATGGAAGAAGAGCAGAGAGGAGAGAGGGACCAGCAAAGGGCGGGAGCGCATTTCCTCCAAGCCTCCTGTGGTCTTGAATTGGTTGGGATAAGTTCAGTGAGACCTTTTTAGGCCTCCTGGGGAGGAGGCATGAGGCTGGGGGAGACCGAGACATTTCTGTGCATTTTGATGGGTGGTGAAGAGCATTTGCCCAGAGTGTTCAATGATATGCTAGTGCATGTCCCAGATGGGGCGGGCCTGAAGGCCAGCTCCCTGGCAGAGCTTCACGGAGGAGCAGACTCCCGCAGGTTCCCGTGCCCAGGCCCAGCCTCCCCCACAGGTGCAGCGAGCAGAGCCAGTGCCCACGCCCCCAGGGCGCATCTCCCTCCCAGGCCTGGGACTCACCCAGCCTGCCCTCCTTCTGGCTCCTTCACCCTCCTCCAGCCACTGAATATCTTTCCTCCTGTCTTCTCCCTCTCTCCACTTCCCTGTCCCTGTCTCCCCATCTCCCATTTCTTCTCCCAGGGTTCCCCCACTCCCCCATTCCCAGGGCTTATGCTTCCTCTCCAGACTAATATAAATAATAGAAATTAATTTGTCAGCCAGCACACACAGCCCAGGCGGCTCAGTAGCAAGCTGAGGAGGAAAGCTGGTTGAAATAATTATTCTTGACTTAAGAAATCATTCTTTTTCTTCCTGAAGGCTAATGGAGTGAGAGCAGCGCCTGGCCAGGCTGTGCTAATGGTGGACAGCGTGGGCCTAGGGAGGGCAGGCAGCCTCTCTGGTCTTCCTGTAATGAGCAGACCCCCTACACACATCCCACCCCACTCTTCATTTAAAAGGCAAATGAAGCATCGAGAGACACTCATGGTTAATGGAGTCACAGGTATGGTTTTGAACAGGACTTGTCAGGGACACTCCTCCAGTCCCCACGTCCCCCTCTCAGAGGGACTCTTCTCTCCCAGGCCAGAAGCCACTCCCAGGAGGGAGCCTAACATTCACTGAGGCTGCACAGTACGCTGGGCCCTGTGCTAGGCACACAGCCCAGGAGCATGCATCGAGTCCTCATGGCCATCCTAGGAAGGAAGTATGGCAATGGTCTCCACTTCCCCCACCAGAAAACTGAGCGTAAGAACTTGTCCAAGGTCAAAGGGAAAAGTTGCCAATGACTAAGGGAGATACCCAAACTCTCTCCCCGGCAAGAGGGTGGAGGGAGAGGGACGGGTCGGGGAACTGAAGGGTGTGTCAGTCAGGTTTAATTGAGGGAATATATACAGAGGTGTGGCAGCTTTAAGGAAAGGATGACAGTACTCAGGACTAGTTACCAGCCCAGGCAGGAAAGGGGAAAGGGAGGGAGCTGTTACCAGAGCCTGCAGGAACTGTGGGAGCTGCCCTCCCCAGAGACTCCCCCCACCCGGGAGCTAGAGCATTCAGGCTTGTAGAGAGATGCAGCCCGGCAGGAGGGCAGGTGGGGTTAATGCCCTGGCCCTTCTCTCCTCCTGCCCGTAGACCTTTTGCCAGCCTACCTCTCTTTGGCTGAACCCAACTAGAAGCAGAGAGCAAGAAAGTCCAATTGGAGAAGTCAGCCTTCTGGGTGGAGCACACAGCAAAGTGGAGAAGGACAGAAAGTGGATAGAAGGGAAAAGAGAAGAGCCAGCACAGGAAGTGCCCCTAGGGGCTTTGTGAAAGGGGCAGCTTAGTGCAATAGAGCCTGGGACGCTGCAGGGGAGACGAAGGGCCAACCCTGCCTTAGAAAGCAGTTCCTGTCTGATGAGCAGGTATCCAACTGGATGTCCTTGGACTCAGACATTAGTCCTGGGGCCAGAGAAACAGGGACCCCGAGAAGCAGCTGAATAACCGCCAGGAGAGAGCCAGTGGTTTTCTGGAGAACAGCAGCCTGTCTGTGTGCCTGCAAGGTTAGCAGACAGAGGACGAGAAGGAGCTGAGTGATTACCAGGTAGCAAGCACTAAAGGGTAAATGCTTGAGAAGGGCTGAGGGCCGGCAGAGTTGGGTATCAGGGAAGGGGCACAGTCTTCATAAAAGCATCCACGTGGGAAAAGATGTCAGGAGGGGTAGGAAAGGGGAGAACCCAGGAGTCAGTTTACTAAGCAGGAGGCTGAAGTCATGAGCCTGTGGGATGCTCATCCGATCCACACCCGCCTTCATTTTGGAGGTGAGGGAACAAGGCGATGGGGGAGGGTCGGGGGAGGGGGCTGTTGAGCCCTGTAGGTGGAGCTCGGCTGGCCTCCCTGCCACCCCAGTGGCCCCAAGCCCATCTATCTTCCTCCCACACAGCAGCCTCCAGGATCCTTTCAAAACACAAGCCGGATCCTGTCAGTCACGCTTGAGTCTCCTGGTTGCTCCCCACTGCACAGATCAAGTCTAACGTCCTTTACTCCATCCAAGACTGACAAGGAGAGCCCAACTGGCCCCCGCCTGCCCCGCATGTCTTATGTCTGCCCTACAAGCCGTTTCCCTGGACTTTAAACTCTCCTCCCTCCTCTCCCCTGCCCCTGTCTGACTGCCCCCCACTGGCTCACTGTGGCTGCCGCTTCCTTCCGGAGCCTTTCCCAACACCCACTCCCATTCTAGGTCTCCCATTAGAAAACTTATTAGAGGGGGCAGAGGCAGAAGAGTCGCTTGAGACCCGGAGCTCCAGGCCAGCCTGGGCAACACAGCGAGACCTTGTCAGTATAAAAATAAAAATAAAAAATTAGCCACGCATGGTAATGGGTGCCTGTAATCCCAGCTACTCATGAGGCTGAGGTAGGAGGCTCACCCAAGCCCAGAAGGTCAACAGTGCAGGGAGCTAGGATTGTACCACTGCACTCTAGCCTGGGTGACAGAGCAAAACCCTGTCTAGAAAAAAAAAAAAAAAGAAAAAATCAAAAAACTTAACTGTAAACAAAGGTACTTCTGTTTTTATGTTTGTCTCCCCTGACCGCAAACCCCAGGAGGGCAGAAGCTTCGGCTTGCTGGGTGTTACAGCCCCTGTGCCCTGGGAACACAGTGCCTGGCCCTGAGTGGCCGCTTTGACTGTATGTTATAATCCATGGCGGGGAATACAATGTAGCTGCACACAAAGAAGGAGAGCTTGAGGCTCAGCACCTGTGGCTCAACGGGCTGAGGCGCCAGCCACGTACACCTGAGCTGGCAGGTTCGAATCCAGCCTGGGCCCGCCAAACAACAATGATGGCTGCAGCCAAAAAATGGCCGGGCGTTGTGGCAGGTGCCTGTAGTCCTAGCTACTCGGGAGGCAGAGGCAGGAGACTCGCTTGAGCCCAGGAATTGGAGGTTGCTGTGAGCTGTGATGCTACAGCACTCTATCCAGGGTGACAGCTTGAGCCTCTGTCTCAAAAAAAAAAAAAAAAAAAGAAGGAGAGCTTGATACATGCTAGTGCTGAGCCTCCACCAAGACACACTGTCAGCAGTTCAGGACAGCACGCCTCTGTTTAAAGCAGAGGCAAACAGAATAGACTTGTATTTACAGGTGCAGACACATTATCTTCGGAAGGAAACTCAAGAAACTGATGCGGGTTATTATTCTGAGAGCTGGGTGGGTGGGGATAGGATTGGAGGGAGTCGTGGCTCTTGGACAATGTACATATGAATGTGCATTAACCTATTCGGTAAAAAGGAAATACATGATTAATACTAAGTGGGAAATATTTGATAATTAAACAGTGGCCTGAAAGCCCTGGAATATGGAATTGCAGGTTTGGTTGGAGCGACTTGCCGCTGCTGCCCACTCCACCCTGTGGAGATGCCCAGGCTGTGTTAGGTGCCATCCCAGACCAGAGAGGGCCCCCAAAGGGCTGCACAGAGACCAAGCCCGTGGGTCTTTCTTTACATGGAGGGTATGGGAGAGATTTCTCAGGAGCTCAGAAGAGAGGCAGGGAGGGGGGCTCAGAGCAAGTCTGGCTTGGCCTCCTGCTTCACTGACCTCCTGGTGCATCTCCATGTCCACTGAGGACACACAAAGTCTGAGAAGAAATTTCCACAGGAGGAATGGGAGCCAGACTGCAGAGAGAACTTCCCAGATGGAAAGGGGTATATTATTTCCCTTGAGCTGGAACCAATGAACATAGTCCTGGAGAGTCCCACATCCCAGTGTGAGCCCAACCCTCCTTGTTCCCTCCTCTCTGAGCAAGTTTCACGGCCTTAACTTCCACTCAGTACTCTCAACCAGCCATTAAACACAGGAAATAGCCTTAGAGCAAAAATCATATCAAAAATTGTACTGAAAGGGTTCAGCACTTCCCAGGGTAGCCACCAGGGGTCTAGGGGTGGGAGAAGGGTGAGGAAGTGGGTGTCGTGCACACAGGAAAAAGGAAAAGCTTACAGCTCTCTTCTCACTTTGTGAGGGGAAGGAAAGTCAGAGCTTTGAAAGGACCCCATGCACCCCTTTAACCAGCCTACTGACTACGCTCACTGTCCTTCACATATGCAGGTGCCCACATGGGCATGCCCTGGCTTTGGTCACCAGGTTAATGGAGAAGCCCCTCCCCAACCCAGCATCCTATTCCAGCCTAGGGAGTCCAGGAGAGAGGAGGGCTGGCTCTGATCCCAGCTCCCCACCATCTTAGCAGGGAACCTTTCACAAGCACCTCAATTCTCAGGGTTTGTTCCCTCAACAGTAAAATACAATAAACTTTGGCAGTTTGAATCAGGTATAACACCTGCAAGGGCTTTGAACACTGCCTCTTCTTCTTTTTTTTCCCAATTTCTTTTTTTTTTTTTTTTTGCTGTTTTTGGCCAGAGCCGGGTTTGAACCTGCCACCTCCGGTATATGGGGCTGGCACCCTACTCCTTTGAGCCACAGGCGCCGTCCACACTGCCTCTTCTTAAAAGACATGTGGCACTGGGAGGCCAAGGCAGGTGGATTACCTGAACTCATAGGTTTGACACCAGCCAGAACAAGAGCAAGACCCTGTCCCTAAAAATAGCTGGTCGTTGTGGCGGGTGCCTGTAGTCCCAGCTACTTGGGAGGCTGAGGCAAGAGAATCACTTGCTCAGGAGTTTGAGGTTGCTGTGAGCTGTGATGCCGCAGCCCTCTACCCAGGGCAACAAAGTGAGACTCTGTCTCAAAAAAAAAAAAAAAAGATGTGGCAGATTATTCTTTGCATGTGGCGATGGTTGGTGCCATTTACTCAGTATGTCTGGGAAGAATTGCAGGGCACAACCCCACACACCAAAGGCAATACTCCTTCTGGGTGGTTTAGGGGACAGCAAAGGAAAGGGGGTGCCCACCTGCTCCCAAAATCCCAGTGATTTTCAACCAGTGTTCTGTGAGAGGATTCTAGGTGTGCTGTGAAAATGTTTAAAGATCATTAATTACATTTTTTTCAAAAGACATTCAAAGAAAGTATATTCTTATTACTCTGTTTTTGGATCAACACAATTTAAGTGTGCTGTGGAAGTTTAACAATAGGTTCAAGTGTGCCATGAGATTAAAACAGTAGAAAACAGTCCTAGAACAATGAGCAGGAGTCCAGTGATAGTGAGTGCCCTCTCTGAGAGCCCTGCTCACACCACCTGCTTGGGCACTGCCAGCCCTTCCCTTAGCCACAGCTTTCCCTTCCTGTCTCTATCCTGCTTCAGTGGCTGTCACTGAAGGCTGCTCAGAGGACATGGGGGAGCATCGGAAGACATTATCTTTTTTTTTTTTTACTTAGCTATATATACAATAAATTGGCAAGGCTGAAGTGTACGGCTCAATTTTTTACACATGTATATATTCAAGCAACCACCACCCCAATAAGATATAGAACATTTCCAGCACTTCAAAATGTATATGCCCCCTCCCAGTCAACACCCCTCCAAAGGTAGCCACGGCTATGATATCTACTGCCATAAGTTAATGTTGCCTCTTCTTGAACGTCATACAAATGAAATCCTACATTATGTGATTTGGTTGTGCCTGGTTTCTTTCACTCAACCTTATGTCTGTGAGATTTACCCATGTTGTCACAGGTGATTATAGGAGTTCTTTTTCATCACTAAGTAGTGTTGCATTGTATAAATATAAACATATGTGTGTATATCACAAATTATTTGTTCGACTTCGTGGTGGACACTTGTGTTGTTTCCAGTTGTCGCTATTATTAATGAAGCTGCTGTGAGCATCTTTGTACCTGTCTTTTGATGAATCCATTAACATAATTTTGAGACACATACTTGACTTTTAAGATAAATAACAAACACCACTTTCTGTCTCCTCCTGCTGGGCTGTGCCATGCTGGGATGAGATTACTCTACCTCGACATCGTACATGTGTCTGTGGGAGAACAGGCCAGCCGCAGGACCCCTGGACAGACCCCAGAAGCCTCCAGTTGAAGCCTTGGGTCTTCATGACACTCCTGGCATAGCTGAGGCCCCAGCAAGATCTGTACTATGAACCTAGGTGCTGGGAAAAGCAGAAAGGTTTCCTAAAATCCATTTGGCTGTATCCTGTGTCTAACATATCTTTATGGCACATACACTATTTTATAAATGAGGAAACAGAAGTTTCAGGAGGTTGAGTGACCCAGGTTCAAACCATGGCCCTGCCAGCTACTAGCTGTGTGGTCTTCGACAAGTTTAACTTAAGTTCTCCGAGGCTCCCTTTCCTCACCTAGAAAAATGGGGATAATAATATTGACCTCATAGTATTGTCAGGAGAATTAAATAACTGATGTAAATCATCTAACAGAGCACTTGGCATCTATAACAATGGAGTTTTTTCTTGTTTGTTTTCTGCTCTAGGTCACATAGCTAGTAAGCAGAAAAACTCAGAAACCTAGATCTTGAAGGAAAAAGGAAAGAATAAAAAGGAACATTTTTGAGTGCCAAATTAGGGACTCTATCAGTGCTTTCTATCTGAGTATTACACACAGATGGCACTCAATAAATGCTTATTGAATGAATGAAGGGAAGTTTGAACAAGTAGGTCCAGAGAGCCACACCAAAAATTGTCTTAAATTGTCTTTGAAGCTTTGTTTTAGACTGGCCACCAAGAGGGATTTATTAGGATGGAGAAACCAGCTGGGTGGGACAACAGGTTGCTGCATGTCAGTAATAAATGATTCTCTGATAAGCTCTCACTTCAGCCGGGAAGGGTTTAGCCCAGGAGACAATGAGTGTGAGTCAGAGTACCCGTCAGTGAGCAAAGAGAAGGGTTGCCGGGAAGAGTAAGAGGTCTTACAGCAGGTGCTTAAGGGAGAATGGGGGAACCATTTGGGCAGTGAATGGAATTCTCACTGACACACATCAAATGTAGGGGCTCTGCCGTCTGGGCATGGAGCTGGCCGTGTTGAGAGATCAGCCAGGAAACCTGGGAGATAACACCTCCACCTCTGTTCCTCTGTAAACCCAGGGCCAGGCAAGCAAGTTTGCAAAGAATGTGCAGCAGCAAGGCTGGGGTGCCGCTCTGTGATTTCTACCCCCACCTCCAGAAGGCGGGGTTTATTCTCCAGCTCATTCATCCTTTGCGATGACTCATTGCTGAGTTGTCATCACGTGCAGAGGGTTCCAGAGAGGAGGAGTCGCCTCCGCTCCCTAGCCCATCTTTGCACAGATGGTCCTGGCAGCATTGCGCTGGAGTGTTCCCAGGTTTGCCACAGGGGGGCGAGAGGGAGCCAGGCCTGACGTCTCAGCCATCTGGGCAATTTCAGAGCTGGGAAGAGCACTGTAGTGGGAGTCAGGGGGCCTGGGTGCTTGTCTTTCCTGGGCCGGCCACCCTCTGTTCCTCAGCTTACTCCAAAATGGGTCTGATGATACCATTCCTTCCCCAAACCAGGATGTCTCGTTTCTCATTTGGGTTTGTGCCTCAATTTTCCTAAGTCAGAAATTTCTTCCTGGTTGATTTTTAAAATTATACTCCAGTTTCATTCCCCTAAAAGATTTAGGGAAACTACTTTCCTTGAGATTGTGTCTAACACATCCATCTAGGGTACAAATAGAGGATGAGAGAACAGGACAGTGCCTGGTGGGCCCTGTTCAAAACGTGTTGCATTCAGCCTCCCTGTTAGACATCATAGCCACCCTGTAGGATAGACTCAAGAAGGAAGGGCTTCTTTTCTGTTTACTTACTTTGTATTTGTCTATAACTTACATGCAATAACATACTCTCATCTTACAAACACACCCCCCCCATGAATCTTTACACATATCTACACTTGTGTAAGCACCCCCAGATCAAGATACGGAGCATTTTGTGCCCCCTGTGCTTCATCCCATCTCAAAATAGTATTTTTACCCATTATATAGATGAGGATACTAAGGCTCAGAGATGTGAAAGGACATGCTCAAAGTCATGTAGCTAGAAATAGCACAGTTTATGCTTTTGGAGGCAGAGGATGGTAGGAGAGGTTGAAAGAGGAGGCAAGCCTGCTGGAACCCACCGTCATCGTTCAACTGCTGCCCAGCATGGCACCCTTACCCCATCATCCTCAGCTCCCACCCTCCCCACTACAGCCAGCTTCAGGTAGGAAACACTTTGCCTCTGCTGGCCAAGGCCAAATCCTCCCTTGCCTCCGCCTTCCTCTTCATCGCTGCTGGTGCCAGAGTGCTTCATCTTGACTGGAGGATCCCCCCGGGAGAACTGAACCATGTCCAATCTGGAAGAGCTTAAGGCTGAAAGTCTTTACTGGAGAATTGATTGAGGCTTAACTCTAAGAGCAAAATTCGGCAATTTCCTATTAGTAGCAAATAATCCCTCTCCATAGCCCACCACTGGGCCACTCTGGAGTGCTGCAAACTGTCACGTCATAAGGAAATTTTGCTTCCTCCCAGGTTCTCCCTGGGGTCCTGTCTAGGCATGGGCAACAAGATTTTTTCCTATGAAATAATTACCTAAGAAGTGACCTCAGTCTTAGAACCTTTGCCCAACATCCTACCCAATGGCATCATAGGTATTTGCCAGCCCCATAAGTAGAGATCATTCATCCCTGTGGGGCCTGACTCGGAAATTGTGTTTTGATGCACATGTTTGTGTTAATCTTGACCTCAGAACTTTTGTCATCTCCAACCTCTAGCATACTCTACCCTCTCTTTAAAAAGCTATAGGCCAGGAGCAATGACTCATGCAGGTAATCCTAGCACTCTGGGAGGCAGAGGGAAGTGGATCACCCAAGCTCAGGAACTCCAGATAGACCAGCCTGAGCAAGAGCAAGACCCTGTTTCTACTAAAAATAGAAAAACTAGCCAGGAGTTATGGCAGGTGCCTGTAGTTCCGCTACTTGGGAGGCTGAGGCAAGAGGATCACTTGAGCCCAAGACTTTTTTTTTTTTTTGGTAGAGACTGAGACTCACTTTATCGCCCTCAGTGGAGTGTGGTGGCATCACACAGCTCACAGCAACCTCCAACTCCTGGGCTTAGGCGATTCTCTTGCCTCAGCCTCCCGAGTAGCTGGGACTACAGGCACCCGCTACAATGCCCAGCTATTTTTCTATTTTTGCAGTTCGGCTCAGGCCGGGTTTGAACCCACCACCTTCAGTATATGGGGCCGGTGCCCAACTCAATGAGCCACGGGCGCCACCCTGAGCCCAAGATTTTGAGGTTACCATGAACTATGACACTCTACCCAGGGTGACGAAGTGAGACTGTCTCCAAAAACCAAAAACACAAAAAACAAAAACAAAAAAAACAAACAAAAATTTTGTAAATACCTTGCCCTATTCTAGTAATCATAAGACGCAGCATCTGGTGTCTCACAGAGATGAACTGGAGTCTCAGCTCTAGCAAATTCTCCACTCTGCGACATAAGGGAAGGTATGGAACCTGAACTGGGTAGGTTATCTAACCTCTCTTTGGCAAAGTCTGTTAAAGTTACCTCTCTTCTACTATAGTGATAGAAACTCAGAAGACATTTCCCAGACTCCTTTGGACTTGGGTGGCTAAGTGAGTAAGTTTTGGCCAATGGGATATAAGAGGAAATATCATGTGGCAGCTTTAGGGAACCTTCCTTAAAAGTCATGCACACCCTTTCCCTGTCCTCATTTTCCCTTCCCCATCTCCTACCTGGAACAAAGACATGATGGCTGGAGCTCAAGCCACCATCTTTGACCATGATAATAGGGACATGCCCTAGGGATGGTGGAGCAGTGAACCCTAAGAATTTGATGTAGCAGAGCTGCCATACCACCTGGTCAGCTCACCTCTGCACTTTCACAGAAGCGAGAAATGAACTTCTCTCTGAGAGCTTCTAACTAATATATCCTCTAAGTCTCAGTTGGGGAAACTGAGGTGAGTGGATTGCTTGAGCTCATGAGTTCAAGACCAGCCTGAGCAAAAATGAGAACCCGTCTCTACTAAATAGAGATAACAATGCCTACTTCAAAGGCTGCTCTGAGGAAGACCAAGGAAGGAAATATGCGAAAAACATAGCATGCATTATAAACTAATAAATATCTGTCCTCCTTCCCCACTGCAATGTCTGTACTCATTCAGTACAGCTCTGAACACCCACTGTGTGTCCAACATGGTGCTGGGTGCTAGAAATACAGACACAGAAGTACAGTCGTTACCCTCAGCAGGTTCCCAGGCCTTGGGGAGTCAGATGGGCACATAGACAATATAAACAGAAAATATGATTATATACACACATAAGACGGTGTTTGTCAGCGTTCTGCTTGCCAGTAACAGAAACTAACTTAAAGATGAAATGAGAAATTTATTACTATAAAAACAGGGGAGTGTCTTGTGAAATCCAAAGTTACCATCATAGCTGAGCCCCAACATACAACACCTCTGTCCCAGATGAGTTTAAATTGTAAGACTAGCCTCAGGCGGAGTCTGACTCAGGCTTCATATAGCTCTCCCTTTATCTCAATTTCAAATTCCTAGGTAGAGCCTCTGATTGTCAAAGGTCAAGGCAGGTGCCACCCCTGATTCAGTGCCAGGGGCTAGTGGCAAGGCCATAGTAAACTAACCTGTCTCCTGAGAGACTGTCCCTGGGAAAGGAGGGCGAGGGGACAGTTTGGAGGACAATGGACAATTGGGTAACTAGCCCCACAGAAATGTGGGAGATAAGAGGGAGGAACCTCAGAGACCAAGAAGAAATCAAGATGCCCTTATTCCCAATTCAGTATTTTACAACTAGTAATAGGGATGATAAGGGTGATGATAAGATCCAGGTAATACTGAGGACTTACTGTGTCACTGCATGCTGTTCTAAGCATTTTAAGCATATTAACTCATTTAGTATTCACAACAGCTCTATGACATCGGTTTTACCATACACCCACTTTACAGATGAGGTCACTGAGGCAGAGTAGTTTATTAACTTAGCCAGTGTTGTGCATTTAGAAGCCAGAATTTAAATCCAGTCAGTATGGTGTCAGATTACACTTTTGTAACCAATGCATTCTACCCTCTCACCCCAACAATGTTACAGAGATTCTACTGTGTGTCCTAAAGTGTGTGTGACAGGGCCTGGTGCAGTGGCTCGTGCCTGTAATCCTAGCACTCTGGGATGCTGAGGTGGGTGGATTGCTTGAGTTCACGATTCAAGACCAACCTGAGCAAAAATGAGACCCTGTCTCTACCAAAACTAGAAAAACTAAGGCAAGAGGCTTGCTTGAGCTTAAAAGTTGGAGGTTGCCATAAGCTATGACGCCATGGCGCTCTACCCAGGGTGATAGCTTGAGACTCTGCCTCAAAAAAAAATGTAATAAAATAAAATGTATGTGTAGCCTTGGCCTCCAACCCACATGTGCACGCACACACATGCACACATAGCTTAACTCAGGTGTGTGCCATTCTCTGTATGGCTTCCAGACCAGGCTCCATCACAGAAAAGCACCTGGGATAAAATGCCTGGCTCTGGCTATTCGGGGTCTCTACCAGCCCTCACATCAGGAGTCAACCATCACAGGCTGACTTGCCCCAAGCCCTCATGTCTTCTCTGCTGTCAACCTGCTGCAGTAAAGGTATTTGAAACTCATTCTCACAAGCATGTAAATGACTGAGAATATCTTAAAATATGATCCGGCACTTAATAGTCTTCAAAAGCCAATCGTGGCATGGTGGTTCATGCCTGTAATCCTAGCATTCTCAGAGGCCAAGGCAGGTGGATTGCTTGAGCTCAGGAGTTCAAGACCAGCCTGAACAAGACTGAGACTCTGTTTCTACTAAAAATAGAAAAACTAGGTGGGCATCAAGGTAGTTGACTAGTAGTCCTAGCTACTTGGGAGGCTGAGGCAAGAGGATGGCTTGATCCCAAGAGTTTGAGATTGCTGTGAGCTATAATGATGCCACTGCACTCTATCCAAGGTGACAGAGTGAGACTCTAGGAAAAAAAAAAAGCCAATTCTATGAATGCTTATCCCAGAGCATAACAATACTCTTTTTCTAACACCATCCATGGCTCCCCATGAATTTTAAAACAAACCCCAAACTGTAACCTAACTTTTAAGCCCTCTAAATACTGAAATCAAACCATCTATTCAACCTTATTTCCTGATTCATACAACCAATGTGTCCATTTTTTTAGACATAAATTCAGATAAAGAGGACTACTTGTCCAGTTTGGTGAGGAAATGCTGGGGAAAGAGAACTTCAGGAGTTTTCAGGGAGAAAAAGTGTCCCCAGAAATATTTGTGCCAGGAAGCATTGGCAGAGGGTGTGGTTGGCAAGAGGGGCACAGGAAGAAAGAAGGTTGGGGAGAGGGGCCAACAGAGGCTTGTCTTACTTCCCACTGTGTCCTGTGCCCCAGGGAAGATGCTAGAGATCACTATGATGATAAAAATATTAAGAATTATAGCAACAGTTGCATTCAACAAAATAAAAAAGCCAGGTAGTGTTCTAAGTCTCCCTGGCTTAGAGGGAGGTATATTAACTTGTTTGAATAGCTCTATGAAGTAGATACTATCTTTTTTTTTTTTTTTTTTTTTTGCAGTTTCTGACCGGACCTGGGTAGGGCCTTGGTTTGAACCTGCCACCTATGGCAAATTGGGCCGGCGCCTACTCCTTTGAGCCACAGGCGCCACCCTTTTTTTTTTTTTTTGACACAGAGTCTCACTCTGTCGCCCTAGGATAGAGTGCTGTGGAGTCAGCCTAGCTTACAGCAACCTCAAACTCTTGGGCTCAAGGGATCCTTCTGCCTCAACCTCTCAAGTAGCCGGGGCTATAGACATTCATCACAAAACCTGGCTAACTTTTCTATTTTTAATAGAGAAGAGGGTCTTGCTCATGCTCAGGCAGGTCTCAAACTCCTAAGCTCAAGCAATCCACCCGCCTCGGCTTCCGAGATTGGTAGGATTACAGATGTGAGCCACTGCACCAGGCCAGAAGTGGATACTATTATCATCTCCATTTTATGGATCAAGAAACTGAGGCACAAGGTGATAAAACTGAACTCTTCTGGCTTCTCTGGATCAGGCCTCTTTTAGAGCCTCACTTTTATTCTCTTCTCCTAACTCATCTCTTTCTTTCTTCCTCAGCTACCCTTCGTATCTGGACTTCTCATTCTCCTTCCTGTTTCTGTCCTATCTTTCTGTTTCTGTCTACCTCACCTCCCCCCATCTGTTTACTACACACACACACACACACACACACACACACACACACACACATGCACACTTCCCACTGCAATCATTCATCATCCATCAAAGTCAAAGAGCAGGAGATGACAGAGCTGCCAAGTGCTGTGCCATTAATACAGTGCTAATGCCCCATCTTGAGGGAGGCTGCTAGAGGATGTGGATGCCTGGTGCTGGTAGAAACATGGTACAAGAGCAGTGCCCTGGTGGGCAAAGAGTCTTGCTTAATCCTATTTGTCCTATTTGGGCTTTGGAGTAAAAGAGGCATGGATTTACAGCTTAGCTCTCCAGCAAGGGTCTGGAAAACAATCTGGATTCTTTATATACCAGCTTTTATTCCCTACCACCTCCTGGAACATGGTAGGGAGGCACAGAGTCCATGAAGTTCCCTTTGTAATCCAGGCCCAGCCCCCAAGGATGAGGGTCCATCTGGAGCACGGAGGCTGGGACAGCCCAGGAAGGGCTGCAGCAGGAGGGAATAGGCAGGCAAGGGCCCAGGGGCACCGCGGTGCACAGAGGGATTACGTAGAGGGGGTGGAGGAGTTGCTGAGGGCAGAACTTCAGTCCTTCCCACTGCACTTTCAACCCACTCCTTTCCATCTGTCCTCAGAGGGTGGTGCACAGTGTCTACCAGTATGGAGAGATCAAAGCAGCTCTTCTGTACGCCTGGAAGGGGCGAAGGCTGTGCTTGGAAGTCACTGCCATGCTAATGGCACGATGTGAAGATGTGTGAAGTGCTCACCCATCTGTTCTTGTCAGTAGATTCTTTTTTATTTGCATTAGGATGTCCTAGCAAGGCAGAATTAGCAGAAAAAAAAAATTAGTCCAAAAGACTTAGCACAAGGACAGTTGGATTTAGATCGGCCATTATGATACGTTAACGAGACCAACAGCTGTGGGTCAAATAAACATCCTACTAATACAAAGGTAATTGATGGACAATTTTCCAGATATGAATGTACTATTGAACTGTGGTCTTTTTTACTGACTTTCAAAAATCAGAGATTCTGCCAGAAATAGACTTTGGCAAAAGGCAGAAAGACAGTAAACACATACACACAAATCAGAGTATGAGGAAATAACAAGGGTGGGAGGTGGGATTTTAATTCTTTTGTGCTAATGAGTCCAGTAGGAGGTGGGGATGCCTGCCCCTCCCTCTCCCCCAGCTCCCAGTGTACTTCTGCGCCCAGGCTTCGTCTGTGATTATAAACATTGTCTTTGATTTCCTCCATGTAAGTCGGAATGCTCTGTCCAGGCCTTCTCCTGGACCACATTAAAGCTTTAAGAGATTTATAAATAGAGCAAAAGTCACAGGGATTGTTTTCCCACAGTTTGTTCTGTAAATTGAGATGGCTGAAGTGAGAGGGAAAAGACACAGTGGGCTGCTCCTGTCCCGTCTCCCTGGGCAAATTCATTGCCGTTGCTTTTGCTGTTGGGACCTCTGACCCCTGGGAGGTAATGCTACTCTCCCTTGCTAAGCTTTCTCTTGCCCCTGCTTGGGGGAGAGGAACTCAGAAGCTTTTCCTGGCCTCCTCCCACTGCCTGAGGTCATGGGGCAACTGAATTCTAATAGCCCAGTCTATAAAAAGTGTTAAGGGGCCCTACTTCTACTGGAAAATAGCCTCCTATTTGGCATTTCCTTCTTTTGGAAATCTCTGCTGGGCAAGAAATGTCTTCCTCCTTGGAGACCCCCAGTGTATGGAGACCTTCTCCATCTCTGCCAATGGAGAATCCTGGGGGAATCTTCTAGGTTTCTTGGTGAGCAGTTCTTGAGTGTGGGCTTGGTAAACGGCCTGGAGGCTGCTGACGTGGGCCAGCCGAGGAGGCTGACAGAGCGTGGCAGGAGCAGAACATGAGCATGTTGGAGGGGTCTGTTGTCCTCTCGTCCCTCCTATTCCCTTCTTTCTCTGGTCCCCTTTTCCTTCATTCAGGGCTGAAGTTCTCAACCCGAGGTGACTTTGGGCTCCTGAGATCATGTGGTAATGTGTGGAGACAGTTTTGGTTGCCAGGTGTTGGGGGTGGGGACAGGTGCTCCTGGCATCTGGTAGGTAGAGACTAGGGATGCTGTTAAACAGCCTGCAATGCACATGACAGCCCCCCACAACAAAGAATTATTCTGCCCAGGATGTCAACAGCACAGGGATCAAGTCCTGATGAGGGAGCCATTTGTAGGTGGTTCCTCACAGAGTAGGCTCTGGGGTGTACAGTCTTGGCTTGATGGGGAAAGAAAATAGTCCTGTTGCGTCCCTCCTCCCCAGTGGTTGAATATGGGGAGTGTAGCTTGTCCCTCCAGAGTGGGGAGGATGCAGGGACAGGTTTGTGAGGGGCACAAAGCTGGTCACCCCGCCGCTGTCAGAGCTTCTCTTCTCAACTGATCTCAGGGGCAGCATTAGTGAAGCCCATTACAGCCTTAACCAGAGACAAGTACAGTAGCATTAATTTAATTTTATTTACATTTCAGAGTCACTTAGAGGGAATAAATTGAACCAAAGTTGATTGAAAGTGTCCTGCAAGGTAGGACCTGAGCTTCCTCAGGCTGCTAGGCTTTGATCAATGATGGCAGCAGCCTGGGCCCAGAGCACCTGCCTCCCTGGAAGGCAGAAGGACGAGGAACAGTGAGGGGACAGCCCACTCCAGGAAGCTGGTGGGCAGGGCCCCAGTCCTTCCCTCTATTGCCCTTTGCCAACTCCTTAAACAATTTTCCCTTTCTCTGTTCCAGTTGTCCTCACAGGCCCAGGATGCTTTTCTCCACCCCCCACCCGCTGGCCAACCTTTAATTAGATTTCAGCACAACATGCACTGATTGGGCTCTGTCTATGCATTTTGACACTTTGCTAAGTTCTGGGGATACAGAGATGAATGAGCCTTCAAGGACTTTGGAGTCTGGACTTGACTTTCAGTTTCGCCAATGAACAATGTTGAGATGAGGGCAAGTTATTGAACCTCTTGGTCTCAGTTTCTTTATCACTAAAATGGAACTTTAACACTTCATTTCAGGAAAAATGAATGTACTTTTTCAGGAATGTACTTTTTTTTTTTTAAGTTGATATTGTACCTCTTACTTCCTGGGGAGATGGTTCATTCATGTAGAAAAACATCTTAGGTGGCACCTGTGGCTCAAAGGAGTAGGGTGCCAGCCCCATATGCCAGAGGCGGTGGGTTCAAACCCAGCCCCGGCCAAAAACTGCAAAAAAAAAAAAAGTTAGAAAAACATCTTGATGAGTCTTCTTTTTTTCTTTTTTGAGACAAAGTCTCAAACTGTCACCCTGGGTAGAGTGCTGTGGCGTCACAGCTCACATCAACCTCAAACTCTTGGGCTAAAGTGATTCTCTTGCCTCAGCCTCCCAAGTAGCTGGGACTATAGGCACCTGCCACAACGCCTGGCTGTTTTTTTGTTGCATTGTTGTTGAGCTGGCCCAGGCCAGGTTCAAACCCGCCAGACTCTGTGCATGTGGCCGGTGCCGTTATCATTGTGCTGTGGGAGCTGAGTCCTTGATGAGTTTTGACAGGCAGTTTTGGGGGTGAAAAGGGACTGTGGGCCCAGACTGGACTGGAAGGAACTGAGTTGCTGTGAATAATAAAGGAGGGGAGAAGAAGGCCCAGAAAGGGGAGAAGAAAAAAAAGCCCCAAGGGTCTGGAGCTGATAGTGCTGAGCACATGCAGGCTATTTTTCTTTTCTTTTCTTTTTTTTTTAAATTAGAAACAGCTCTTCCTCTTGTTAGATACCAAAAACAAAAAACAGCTCCTCAACCCCAGGGACAGTGGATTGGAGGTGAATATGGCTGTCCTTACTGCACAGCTGGACTCCACAGCTCATCCCAGTCCCTCCTTACACCAGCCCATCCCGGCTACGTATGCTGCTTTCCTGTCCCTTGTAGGATTTAGAGTCTTGTGCTCCTCACTGGGGACAGAGGGCAATCACAGGGTGGAGAAGGAACCTAGGAGAGACCCACCCAGCGGCAGACAAGGGCCATTATAGTTATTACAGTTCTAGAATTTGTGATGGCTCACAAGAAACTTCTTGTTGTTTTCTGCCTGTAGTTACTCCCAACTGACCCCAAATCTTCAGCAAAAGCCTACAGTCATGATGTGTTAGTGGCACTTTGAAGAGATGAAGAAAGGGAGGTAGTGACCAGTGTGGGGCAGAGCTTCGCAAACAGAAGACAAGCTAGGACCCCAGGGCAAATGTTAGGAGCCATGTGAGAACAGAAAATGGTGGGTAACTGCTGTGGTAATTGCAACAACAAAAATAAACAAATGGGACTTAATTACACTGAAAAGCTTCTGTACAGCTAAGGAAACAACAACCAAAGCAAATAGATAGCCTTCAGAATGGGAAAAGATATTTGCATATTATGAATTGGACAAAAGCTTGATAACTAGGATCTATAGAGACCTCAACAAATAAAGACCCAACAACGTCCTGAACCAGCGCGGGGAAGGGGCAGTGCCCATAGCTCAGTGGGTAGGGCGCCGGCCACATACACCCAGGCTGGTAGGTTCAAATCTGGCCGAGGCCAGCTCAACAGCACTGACAACTGCAACAAAAAAATAGCCGTGTGTTGTGGCAGTCGCCTGTAGTCCCCACTACTTGGAGGCCGAGGCAAGCGAATCGCTTAAGCCCAAGAGTTTGAGGTTGCTGTGAGCTGTGACGCCACAGCACTCTCTTGAGGGCAAAATTGTGAGACACTGTCTCAAAAAAAAACCCAACCACCCTGAGATATCATCTAACCCCAGTGAGAATGGCTCACATCACAAAATTTCAAAACTGCAGATGCTGGCGTGGATGTGGAGAAGGGAACACTTTTACGCTGCTGGTGGGACTGCAAACTAATATAACCTTTTTGGAAAGAAGTATGGAGAATCCTCAAAGAACTCAAGCTAGACCTCCCATTTGATCCTGCAACCCCATTATGGGGCATCTACGCAGAAGAAAAAAAGTCCTTTTACCATAAGGACACTTGCACTAGGCTGTTTATTGCAGCTCAACTTACAATCGCCAAAATGCGGAAACAGCCTAAATGCCCACCAACCCAGGAATGGATTAACAAGCTGTGGTGTATGTATACCATGGAATACTATTCAGCTACTAAAAAAAGATGGAGACTTTACATCTTTTGTATTAACCTGGAGGGAGGCGGACACATTCTCCTTAGTAAAGCATTACAAGAATGGAGAAGCAAAAATCCAATATACTCTATTCTAATATAAAGGCAGTAGATGAGCCAATACAAGGGGGGGGCTTGGGGAATGAACAAGTGGGGAGAGGGGAGGAGGAAGGGGGATGAGGGTCATTGTGTGTGGCGCACCACTTGGGTGCAGGACACAATTATAAGAGAGACTTTGTCTAACAAGTGCAATCCGTGTAACCTAATTCTTTGTACCCTCAATGAATCCCAAACAATAAAATAAAATGGTGGGTAACACCTAGAGTGCCTGGAGAACAGGCACCACTATAGTGATAGGAATCAGAATGGTGCTTACTTTTGTGGGGGACTGGCTAGGAAAAAGCCTTCCTAGGTGCTGGAAATGTTCATTATTTTGATATGGAGGGGTTATAGAGAGGGGTGTGTGTATGTGTGTGTAAATTGAGCTATATATTTCAGGTTTGTGTACATTTCTGCTTGTTATACCTTAATAAAAACAAACAAAAATTGCAAAATAACAGGAATGACATAATAAAGTTACAGAACAGTACAATCCTCGCCATGATCTTTATGTGCGTTTGGCCACATTCCCTTTCCCACCCCAACCCCTCGCAAATACAAACTTTCTGTCCCTATGGATTGGCCTTTTCTAGACATTTCGTATTAATGAAATCATACAACATATGGCCTTTTGCATCTTTCACCCAGCATAATGTTTTGGAGGTCCCTTCACTTTGGCGCAGTGCTTATCTGTGCTGAATAGTATTCCATTGTATAGCTGTGCCATTCAACAGCTGAGTACTGTTTGAGTTGTTTCCACTTTGGGGCTATTTGGAACAATGCTGCCATGACCATTTGTGTACAGTCTGGAATATATTTTCATTTCTCTTGGGGGGGTAGATATTTAAGAATAGAATTGCTGGGTTTATATCGTAAACTTATGGTTGACAAATTAAGAAACTGCCAAACTGTTTTCCAAAGTGGCTTGACCATTTTATGTTCCATGTGAGGACACCAGTGTTCCACATCTTCACCAACACTGGCCTTTTTGGTAATAGATATCTCACTGAGGTTTCTAGCTGCATTTCTCCAGTGACTAAAGATGTTGAGCAAAATTTCACATGACTTTTATTTATTTACTTTTTTTTTGCAGTTTTTGGCCGGGGCTGGGTTTGAACCCACCACCTCTGCCATATGGGGCTGGTGCCTTACCCCTTGAGCTACAGGCGCCACCCTGACTTTTATTTATTTATTTATTTATTTATTGAGACAGAGCTTCAAGCTGTCACCCTGGGTAGAATGCCCTGGCATCACAGCTCACAGCAACCTCAAACTCTTGGGTGTAAGTGATTCTCTTGCCTCAGCTTCCCAAGTCACTGGGACTACAAGTGCCCGCTACAGCACCCAGCTATTTTTCGATTGTAGTTGTCATTGTTTGGCAGGCCTGGGCTGGATTCGAACCTGCCAGCTCTGGTGTATGTGGCCGGTGCCTTAGCTGCTTGAGCCACAGGCACCGAGCCAATGACTTTTAGCTACTTGGTAAAGTATCTATTCACATCTTTTGTCCATTTTTAAATTTAATTTTAGGCAAGTCAACTTCTGTCAAATTTTTATTTGGGTGTCTTTTGGGAGGTTATCTTTTTACTATTGAGTTTAAAGAGGTTTTTTTTTTTTCTTTTAAGAGATAGGCTCTCATTCTGTCACTCAGGCTAGTGCGCAGTCATGTGATCATAGTTCACAGTAACTTTGAACTCCTAGGCTCAAGTGATCCCCCTGCCTCGTGTGGTAGATCCTATGAATTTTACATGTGTCCTTCTTTCTTCATTCTGTCACTCAGCTTCATTTTGACTGGAAAAACTTACCACAGCTACATTTCAGTGAGTTGTAAAACTTCACATTAAGTGGGTCTAGTTTTTCTGTGCTCAAAAATGAAAACGCTGAAAAGAGGCTGGGTGGAGTGACTCACCTGTGATCTCATCACTCTAAGAAGCTGACGTAGGAGGCTCACATGAGGCTAGGAGTAAGAGGCCACCTGGGCAACATAATGAGACCCTGTCTCTAAAAAAATTAGCCAGGCATAGTGGGGTGAACCTATAGTACTATAGTACCTATAGTTATTTAAGAGGCTGAGGTAGAAGGATGATGGTAACTTTTGAAGGACAAGTTTTTATGAACTTCTTCTAAATGAAACCAAAATAAACTGCTGTTGCGTTTAAGCCAATTTTTTTTTTGGGGGGGGGATTCCTGTTATAAGCAGAAAAATATACATAATTGATAGAATGGTCTTTCTTGTACCAGTTCCCAAGGCTATGTAGTGTGTACAATATGCTACCGGAGCATGAAAGTGCAAAATTGTAAGTGGAATTTTGGGGAATGAAGCTTCTTAGCGAAGTTGACATTTGAGTTAGGAGAAGATGAGTCAAAGTTCCTTTAGGCAAGGTGCAGGGGCTCACGCCTATAATCCCAACACTCCGGGAGGCTGAAGCAGGAGGATTGCTTGAGGTCAGAAATCTGAGATCAGCCTGAGTTTGCAAGACTCTGTCTCTACCAAAAATAGAAAAAAATTATCCAGGCACAGTGGTACATGCCTGTAGTTCCAGTGAAAGGGGAGGCTGAGGCAGGAGGATTTTTAGAGCCAAGGAGTTTGAGGTTGCACGTGAGCTACGATGATGCCATTATACTCTAGCCTGGTTGACAGAGAAAGATTCTGTTTCAAAAGAAAAGGAAAGTTCCTTTAGGTAATTTATCTATCAGCTGTGTTTTTGTACAGCTAACACTCTCGCAGTCTGGTCAAACTTGGTTCCTGAATAAGTTTTCAATACAAATTCTATCAGTCTCTGTATTTTGTGGGGAAAAAATTATTATTATTATTTCTTTTTCTTTTTCTTTTTTTTTTTTTTTTTGAGACAGAGCCTCACTTTGATGTGCCTGGTAGAGTGCTGTGGCATCATAGCTCACAACACATCAAACTCATGGACTCAAGTGATTCTCTTGCCTCAGCCTCCCAAGTATCTGGGACTACAGGCACCTGCCACAATGCGCGGCTATTTTTTTGTGTTTTTTTAATCTTATTTATTTATTTTTGAGACAGAGCCTCAAGCTGTCCCCCTGGGTAGAGTGCTGTGGCATCATAGCTCACAGCAACCTCCAACTCCTGGGCTCAAGCGAATCTTCTGCCTCCGCCTCCCAAGTAGCTGGGACTACAGGCACCTGGCACAATGCCCTGCTATTTTTCTTTGGGTGCGCCTTAGCCACTTGAGCCACAGGCACCAAACCTTTTTGTGTTTTAGAAATAAGGTCTCAGGCCAGGCGTGGAGGCTGACACCTGTAATTCTAGCACTCTGGGAGGCTGAGGCAGGTGGAATGCCTGAGTTCACAGGTTTGAGACCATCCTGAGCCCGAGTGAGACCCCTGTCTCTAAAAATAGCTAGGTGTTGTGGTGGGCACCTGTAGTCCCAACTACTTGGGAGACTGAGGCAAGAGGATTGCTTGAGCCCAAGGGTTGGAGGTTGCTGTGAGCTATGACACCATAGCTCTTTACTAAGGGTGACAAAGTGATACTCTGTCTCAAAAAATAAATACATAAATAAATGAATAAATAAAAATAAAAATAGGGTGGCGCCTGTGGTTCAGTGGGTAGGGCACTGGACCAATATACTGAGGGTGGCGGGATCGAACTGGCCCCAGATAAACTGCAACAAAAATGGCCGGGCGTTGTGGTGGGCGCCTGTGGTCCCGGCTGCTTGGGAGGCTGGGGCAAGAGAGTTGCCTGGGCCCAGGAGTTGGAGGTTGCTGTGAGCTTTGACGCCACAGCACTCTACTGAGAACAATGGAGTGAGACTCTGTCTCTTAAAAATAAATAAATAAATAAATAAATAAAATAAAAATAAAAGAAATGGAGTCTTGCTCTGGCTCAGGCTGTTTTCAAACTCCTGAACTCAGGCAATCCACCTGCCTTGGCCTAAAAGAGTGCTAGGATTACAGGGGTGAGCCACTGTGCCCAGTCTGTGTGGAATAAAAATTAAATGATATATCCCCAAACTATTTCACAGGAGACAAACTCCCACTGCACAGCACACAGCTGCATAAAGCCTTCTCTTTGGCTGGGCTGCTAACCCAGAAACCTCTCCTCACTTCCCTAAGCCTGGATCTTCTCCTGGGTTCCTCTTCTGGATCTTCCAGGATTTTTTTTTTTTGGCTGGGGCCGGGTTTGAACCTGCCACCTCCAGTATATGGGGCTGGTACCATACTCCTTGAGCCACAGGCGCCACCCTTCCAGGAGGATTTTCATTGTAGAGCAGACCAGTCAGTCCCAGCTGCTGCCATCAACCTTGTGTGCCTACACAGACCAGGACCTAACCCATGGATAACATATCAGTTCATTTTGCCACAAGTTACCCAGTATGAGTACGTGTTATCTTCCACCTGCCAGCCTCTTTGATATTTGAGGAAGCTCTCAGATTCCACTGCCTTTTTTCTTCCACTTTCCCAACATTCCTTTAATTGTGAATGCCAGCCACACATCATGTTCTGTGCCAGGTGTTTTAACTGTATCATGCCACTTACTACTCACAGCATTCTTTACTATCAGTAGTTCCTTGCAAACCAAGATTCTGAGAGGTTAAATAGCTATCTCTACGTCCTACAGCTAGGAGAGGATGGAGCTGGGTGTCAATGAAGGCCTGCTGGGCTCCTAAAGGCCATAATGGTCTCTTAGCCACTGCACATTGACCGCCTCTGGTAACCCAGTTCACTCTCTGTGGCCATTATCACTTTTCCTTGTCAGCTCTCTGGGGAGAGCACTCAGCTTGGAGTCCACTAACCTCAGCATCCTCCTCACTCTACAATCTGGAAACCTCCTGAGGCTCAGATGATGATGTCTTGATTAGAACAGGAACCTCCAAGGCAGGCCTGCTGGTGCTTCCTCTCTCTGACTCCTGCACAGTATCTGGCAAGGTTTTTCTTTTCATTTTGAACTTTCTGCTGAGGTGGAATGTTCACATAGAAAAACGTTAAGGGCTGGGTGTGGTGGCTCACACCTGTAATCCCAATACTTTGGAAGGTCAAAGTGGGAGGATCACTTGAGGCCAGGAGTTTGAGACCAGCCTGGGAAACATTTAAAAAAATGTTTCTACCCAAAAGTTTAAAAATTAGCCAAGATGTAGTGGTGTGCTACTCAGCTACTCAGGAGGCTGAGGTGGGAAGATTGCTTGATCCTAGGAATTCAAGATTACAGTGAGTTGATTATGCCACTGCAGTCCAGCCTGGGTGACCGAATGAGAACCTATCTCTAAAAAAAGAAAAAAGAAAAAGGTGTACAAGTCAAACATACATAACTAAATGAATTTATGTAGACTAAATACATTCATGTTACCAGTATCCAGATCAAGAAATATTACTGATTACTACCCTACAGAGGTCCCTCCTGTGCCCCCTTCTAATCTTTTCTTGTCCCTTGCAAGGTCAACAATTCTCTTCTCTTGACACCATAGATTAGTTCTGCTTGTTTTTTTTTTTTTTTTGAGACAGTCTCACTATGTCCCCCTCAGTAGAGTGCTGTGGCATCATAGCTCACAGCAACCTCAAACTCTTGGGCTTAAGCGATTCCCTTGCCTCAGCCTCCCGAGTAGCTGGGACTACAGGCATCTGTCACAACGCCTGGCCATTTTTTTGGTTACAGTTGTAATTGTTGTTTTAGTAGGCTTGGGCTGGGTTTGAACCTGCCAACCCTGTATGTGGCTGGCGCTGTAACTACTGCACTACAGGCGCCAAGCCAGTTCTGCTTGTTTTTGAACTTTATATAACTATAATATAGGCAGTCCCTGGGTTATGAACAAGATGGTTCTGTAGGTTTGTTTTTTGGTTCAGGTCCTTTTACCTACCATCTGTAATAGCCTGGGTTTATAAATGCAAGTCATACATCAGTCGGATGTTTGTTAACTCAGGGATTTACTGTAGTAGCTTCCTTTCATAAATGTGAATTGTACTTAAGTTGGATGTTTGTAACTCAGGGACTGCCTGTACATGTGGTAGGTGGTCTTTTGTGTGTGGCTTCTTTTACTCAATATTAGTTTTATGTAAATCATTCATATTGTTGTGTGTAGCTGTAGTTTGTTCATTCTTATTCATTCTCATTAAGATTTATGAGGGGGCTCCCCGTTTGGGGAGGGACATACTAACTAAAACAGGAACTTTTCACTCCTGGAGATCTAGTCATGATCAAAACTCCTCCCTCTAATTCACCCTCCCTGACCCCAACTTGGGAAGTCCCCTTTCCTGTTATCTTGTCTTC
>CAUYRH010153098.1:0-15448 GCA_963574655.1 Perodicticus potto | reverse complement strand
CTGGTCTTGAACTTGTGAGCTCAGGCAATCCACCCACCTCAGCCTCCCAAGTGCTGGGATTATAGGCATGAGCCACAGCGCCCAGCCAATAAGGAACATATTTATCATCACTGCTCTAATGTCTTGTCTGCCAACTCCATTATCTCTGCCATGGCTTGGTCTATTTTGTTGTTTATAGGGACAGAGTCTTGCTCTGTTGTCCAAGCTGGAGTACAATGGTGTCATCACAGCTCATACAGCCTCAAAATCTTGGGCTCACGTAAACAGAGTAGCTGGGACTACAGGCATGTGCTACCATGCCCAGCCAATATTTTTTTTCTTTTTGGGGGACAGAGTCTCACTATGTTGCCCAGATGTTATTAGACTCCAGGCCTTAAGCAATTCTCCCACTTCAGCCTCCCAAAGTGCTAGGATTACAATCAGGAGCCACTACACCTGGGACTGACCTTTTAAAACAAGGCTGTGGACAGAGCCATAACCACGTATTGGTGGCAAAACCAGAATAAATCTGACTCAATCCCACAGGTGGGCAGGGCTCTCCTAGGCCCTTGGCTGTGTCCTCGAGTACAGATCCTGCCCTAAGGCTGGCCTAGGAAGGGATGAGTGGGGGCCTGAGGGCAGGGAGTAGGCCAAAGAGAGGCTGCTCAGAGGCGGTGGCCATGAGGAGATAGAACCTACACACACAGTTGCAATTCTCTGGAATGTTCTAGAAGGCCACAGAACTGAATCTATGTCCATGTCACCACCTACTGTTCTCAGCATCCTGAAGCCAAACTCAGTACTCACAGTAAACACTCATGGACCAGTTAGTGAGCACAGACTAGGACACTGTTAATGAGCTCTGACCCCGAGGCATGCTCAGGGGCCATGGTCTGCCTTGCAGGGAAGGTGTCTTTTCCTTGGCACTGCCACCCTGCACAAACAGCCAGCTTACAAGGTGTGTAAATGAACCTTAGTCTTTCTGTGAGGAACCCCAAGCAGGTGTAGAGGCATTCCTTAGGAGATTTACCCGCTTTTCAGGGAATTCCATGATGAGGTCCATCCCCCACAGTCTTTTAGATTGAAACTCTGCTCCCACCCTGGGAGAACAAGGCTCCTGATTGTCCCAGATGAACAGTGGCCCTAAAGCAAAAGAATGGTGCTCACTGCTGCGGCTTCCTCCTGGGCAAAGTGCCCAAGGGAGCCCAGCCCTGCCCGCAGGGAGCTCAAGGCCCAGAGCAGGGAGGCAGCCGAGCTAGATCAGGAGAGGACACCCAGGAGGGGTCCCACCTGCAGGGAGGGCTCCACAGGCCTGCTGTCCTCATGCTGCACAGATGGGTAGGGGCCCTGGCAGGCGCCCCCCCAGAAGGGATGAGAACGAGGTCTGGAGAACCTCAGAGCCAGCCAGGCAATGGGAGGCTAGTTATACAAGCTGGGGAGGAGCTGGACTCAGTCTGAGCAGGACCTATGCCCAGGAGCCAAAGGGAGCAGACCCTAAAAACCTCCAGTAAAGCAGGGGCCAGGAGGGGCAGGGCAGACTGACAGGACAGAGGCTGTGTGGCGGTGTTTGTCCTGAATAGGGAGAGGACATTCTGCAGGGGCTGGGCTGGGAAGAAACATCAGTTCAGTCCTGTCCATGCAGAGGTGGAGATGCTTCTCAGATCCAAGGGGGCCTGCCTTGCAGGGCTCAGAGAGAGGCCAAGCTGGACAGAGACACGAGGTGCAGCCACCAAGGGGAAGGGGTGCCCAGGGTGAATGTCAGCAAAAAGAGAGGGACTAGGGGCTGGAGCACCCTGGGACAGAGCAGAGGGACCTGTTGGGCTCCCAGGGCATAAGCCCACGGGCAGCATCCTTTCTGGTCCCAGGATGACACCAGAGTATTCAGGGGAGAAGCCAGACCATGTGAAACCCTCCCTGTCTGTCCTATCTGGGGCTGGTCAGTGTTGGGCATAAGAAGTTGCCCTGGGGCGGTACCTATGGCTCAGTGAGTAGGGTGCTGGCCCCATATGCCAGAGGTGGTGGGTTCAAACCCAGCCCCGGCCAAAAACTGCAAAAAAAAAAAAAAAAAAAGAAGTTGCCCTGGAGAGCTGGTGACACAAGCAAGGGGGTCCTGCGTTCAGTGCACAGAGGGGCTGGCACCTGCTGGGACCTTCAGAGGATGGCTGAGCTTGTTACATGCCTAAGTGTCCCAGAGAGCCCTAGTTAGGCCTGGGGTGAGACAGAAGGAGGTGCTGGGGCCCCAGTACCACCAGGCCCTGTCCTGACAACTGCACAAGATCAGGTCTTCAATTTTAAGAGGACAAATGGAACTGCAGCGGGACCGTACCTTCCCTTAGCTGTCACCAGAGACCCAGTCCTGGAAAGCTGACAGCAAAGCAGGGCCGTGTGTCAGGATAAGTCCTGCCACAAGAGGGCACCTGCTATAGCAGAGCTCTGAATTCAAATCCACCAGATATTTAATGGTTGTGTCAAAATAATCTCCAATTTAAAATTTTATTAAAGTATTCCATGCTTTCAGCTTCTCTAATTTCGAAGCTCAACACTAGTTACAGTTTCCTTGGAAAATTCTACAAAACAAAAGAACAAATCCTTCCCTTCTGGCTGCCAGGATCTGGCGGTGCCCTGAGAAGGTCCTGGCCAAAAGCAGCAAACAGGACCCAGCACACCAGTTTGTTCAATGCTGGTATGAGTGGCTGCCAGCAGGGTCCCGCCAAGTCTCCCTCCAGATGAAAGCAGACTACAGCTTGCTGGCTTAGGAGGTGCTGCTGCCACGGGCAGATAGGGGTGTCTGCACAGCTCTCTAACTGCATCCAAACTGCTCAGTGGAGAGGCGGCCTCCAGAAAGGCGGTGCTGAAGAGGCCAGTGCCTCGTTTCCTCTGCAGGACTACACCCTAAGCATTGGCCCAGTGAGCCACCATTAGGCTGGGGAGCGGCCGTGAGTGGGACAGTACCCTGTCACCTCACTCCATAACCTCTCCCACTTTGCTCTGTGACCTCCTGTGGTTCCAGCCCCACAGAAGGCACGGGGTTGGGGCCTAAGGTCCCACTGGGTGCACACAGTGTGGAAGGCCTACACTGAGTGTCAGCACACAGGACTGCCCTTCAAGGGTGATCTCGCCCTAGATGATCTCCCTGACAACTTCCTGTGATGACTTGGGTGTCCCTCTGGGTGCAGTTCCACCTGCCTGCAGAAAGCACCTTGGCAGGGAGGCTTTCCCTGAATTTGAGACCAGGTGACTGAGACCCCATGGCTGTCCCACTGGCCTCAGTGCCTGCTGTACCTGCTCAGTGGGACTGACCTGGTAAGGAGGCTGAGGGACCCACCCACACAGTCACCACGAGGTCACTGCGAGGCCAGCAGCAAGTCTGGTGGCAAGGCTGAGCTCAGAGCAGTTGGCCAGAGCCACACTTCTCTTGTGTCCTTCTGGCTTGTGTCCCCAGAGCTTCGTGCAGATGCCGGAGAAGGACAGGAAAGCCCCATTGTGTAGGCCCGCACCCCCAGGCAGCTCCTGGCCTCACTGGGCTGGCTGAGTGGAAAGTGGACATCACCTGCCACCAAGAGCGTCTTGTACCAGCTCCGGTCCCGTGTCCTTCATCTCTGTCCCTTTGTCTCCTCAAAGCACCACAAGGGAATTCACAACTTACACCACAGAGGAACACCTGAGGTCCAGGGACAAGAGGACCTTGGCCACCCCGGTGAGCACCAGGACTGGCCTGTCTGGTGGCCAGAACGCAGCCGCCTTCACTAACATTGAGATAAAGGAAGCCTTGGTTAGGGAGGGGGCCACATTTTAAAATGGCCACGTCGGGGGTTCCCAGTTGTGATATCTGATCAAGATTTCTTTGAAAACCTCTGCAGGGACCGACAAGGTGGAATAAGGGGGACACCCCTTGGCCATACAGTGGGGGTCAGTTGTCCTGGAGAAGGCCCGGACTCCGCAGCCCAGGAGTCCGGGCCTTCTCCAGCCAGCTCTGCACAGGTGTGTTGCCATGAGGTGATGGTGAGCAAAGGAGGGGGAGCCAACAAGGCAGGGCAGGCAGACCCACTGATTTCAGGATCTCACGGCCCCACTGATGTTCATTTCAGACAGGTGGCCAGGCCATCCTTGTGTGCAAGGCAGGGTCACAGTGCACAGATGGGGCACTGGGTGGTGAACCCCACTCCTTACCAGCGCTCTGGTCACATGGTGTTTCCAGCCCAAGGGTGAGACCACATTTGGTCACCCCCATGGCTCTGCCCTTTCCCACACGATGCTCAGCATACACCAGCAGCTCCCACCGGTGCCCTCAGGGGCTCATGCCTCGTCCAAAACTCCGCCCACAGCCCTTTAGGTGGGCACAGGTCAGATAGACACTGCCAGGGCCGATGGCTGATTTCCAAAGACTGCAAACTAGCCGGAAGTTTCAAATACAGGTAAAATGTAAGCTCTTCAACCAAACCACAACACCCTCAAAGTTACTCAAGTGACCCAGCCACAAATGAAGATGAGGATGAGGAAGAGACACCTCCTACAGTCAGGGGAAGCCAGGTGGCCTGGCGAGTCCTTTCTACTCCTGCAGACACCACCTACCTACATTTCCAGGCAAGAAACATGGCAAACTTCTCCACTCATCCCAGACACAGTCTGTGGCCACCTCTCTCTGCCGTCCCCTGCTGATCTTGCCCTGCCAGATTGTTCCTCAAGTCCTCTCAAGGGCGGGGATTAGTCAAGACTGTGTGGCCCATCCCTAGGTGGAGTGGGATCTAGCAGGGCAATTTCAGAATTGTGGGAAGGGCTGAGGACTTAATTTTGCCTGACCTTGGAGACCCCCATGCTCCCTGGGGCCCCCAGGTCCATCCTCAGTGTCCTGCCTCCAAGTGAGCCCCCCAGGCCCTGTGCACATCCCAAGGTAGAGACATGGTTGGGGGCACCCACAGGCCAGGCACACAGTGGACACCAAACAGGTGAGGTGTGACCACAATGCACTGTGGTTGCCACTCCTGGCTCTGATGCTGAGGCCCCCTTGGGCTTAAATTGCATGAGGTCACAGGGTACCCAGAACATGGACCTTGGAAGACCCAGGGTCAGCCTTTAGAGTCTGTGCCCAACAGTGTCCCCACGAACCCCTGCTCCCTTCTGAGGCCAGTATTCACCCGTGGCATCTGGTGAATGCAGATGCTGAAGCACCCACCACCTACCTGCACAAAGTCACATAGGAAATACCACTCCTTCCACGTGGCCCGTGGCATCCACACTGCCACACTTCCACGTGGCCCGTGGCATCCACACCACCTTTCACGTGGCCCATGGCACCCACACTGCAATGTGGGAGGGACTGAATTATCCCAAGACAAAGATAATTCAGTCCCTCCCACATTGCCTATAAACAGATATCTGCAGCTCTCTGCCTTGACTGAGGCCATGGGAGAGTCCCAGGAACGTCTACAAGAATCTGCTCCTGCTCACTGAAACTTGCGGACCCCACCACCACATCCAACACTCTGACCCTTCCCAGGTGGCCTCTGCAGGGTGTGAGAGTGTGGGGGTCCCAGGAGTCCTAGCCACTGGGAAGGCATCAAGCCACATCATGGGGCCACAGACTCTTAAAAGCAAGGAGAGGGCCACCTATGGGCAAGGCTACACCAAGGGCAGGGTCTGCTAGAGCCAGAGGCTGGGGCTCAAATCCCTGGGACTGGCCTGGGGCTCAGCCCTCAGAGGTGCCAGTGGGTCTCTATTCTCATGAGGTGCCCCAGTTCCTTGCGAGACTGCTTCCTTTCGGGAGACAGGCTATACGTGCCAATGAGTTGAGAACTGAATGTGGGTGTGGCCAGGACTGTGAGTGGATCTGAGAGGAGAGGTCCATCCAACCAAGCAGGACAACCAAGACCCTGCCCTCTGCCTCCTGCAGGTGGCAGAAAGCCTCCATACAGAACACAGACACAGCCTCCTCTACTTACTAGACTGGTCTACCATGAACCTCAGTTAAAATGTCACCGGTGGAGTTAGCTGGGACCCTCCTTTCTCAGGCTTCATGGAAATCTGTGTTTAATTCACAATAAAACAGCAATTGTTAACAGTAACTCTTGTCTTCTGAACCACTTCCCACCAGCCACAGGAAGCATCTCAGAGAAGTTAAAGACCTTTGGGCAGCCTGGATGCTAGCTAGAGGGCCGTCTCCCAGGATGCAGCTGTGATGTGACCTGCTTCTCCTGGCTGATCACTACCCCTCTTAAAAACAGCCCCATAGGCCTGCACCTGTATCTTAAGCGGCTAAGGTGCCAGCCACATACGCTGCAGCTGGCGGGTTCAAATCCAGCCCAGGCCCGCCAAACAATGACAACTACAACCAAAAAATAGTTGGGCATTGTGACAGGCATCTGTAGTCCCAGCTACTTGGGAGGCTAAGGCAAGAGAATCGCTTAAGCCCAAGAGTTGGAGGTTGCTGTGAGCTGTGACTCCACGGCACTCCAGGGCAACATAGTGAGACTCTGTCTCAAAAAAAAAGGAAGTCCCAAAGTGTGGACACCTTGGCCTAAACAACAACTCTGCCCCACTTTGTGATCACACTGGGAGGTGTTCATTGTCCAGGGTTCGGTCTCTGCAGCCCAGCCTCCAGGAGATGTGCATCATGGCAGGAATGCCTACATAACTGACGTATTCTGGACACATGAGAGCTCTCCCTCAGAGAGTTAAAGGACGGAGCCAAATGTGCCTTCACTGACCATGCTTCCAGAGAAGGCCCCAGGCCAGATAGCCAAGGGACAAGGACTGCCCTAAGCCCTTGACCACAAACAAGGTTATGTCCATCCCAGGCTTTTTACATCCTTGACTAATCACACATGTGAGTACCAAGCTATTGAGAGACGCTAGCCTGGTCCGCAACACTGCCCTGGGCAAATGTAACCATACAGCCATCAGCAAGTGAGACCTGGGTGGCTCCCGTGGGGCCATGTGCCCTGGTCCCCCACCCAGCATTATTATACCTTAGAATTGCAGACCCCAACCCCTGGTACTGGTCCATGCTCTATTAGGAACGAGGCCACACAGCAGGAGGTGAGTGGCCAGTGAGTAAAGCTGCATCTGTATTCACAGCCGCTCCCCATCACCTGAGCTCTGCCTCCTGTTGGGTCAGCAGCTGTGTCAGAGTTTCACAGGTGCACAGGCCCTACTGTAAACTGCGTGGGTTACGGCTCCTTAGGAGAACCTAATGCCCAATGATCAGAGGTGGAGCTGAGGCGGTGATGCCAGCGCTGGGGCACAGCTGCAGACACATGTGATCATTACAGGGAGACTTGACTTCACAGGGACCACAATGAATCAATTGCCTGCAGTCTCATACCATCTGCCTCCCTCCATCCCTGCAAAAATTGGCTCCCACAAAAACAGTCCCTGGTGCCAAAAAGGTTGGGGACCACTACCTTAGAATATATTTCCTGCCTTAACAAGCAGGGCACCAGAAAGTTGCCCCAGGAAGCACAAACTCTAACTCTATTACAGGTTAATTTCTGTGCATATCTGGGCCCCTTCCTAGGACAGGGATGCATAAAATGTTTACAAATACAGGCAAAACATTTTATTTATCAGCTGGCAGAAGAATGTCCTTCCAAAAAGGAAGCTGACTCTGAGCCAGCGTACTGTTTGTGGAGGACTCTGGGGGTGTGGGAGGAAGCAGTGGGCAAGTGAGGGTCTCGGACATGTGATGTTGCTGTCCACACTATTGCAGTGCACTCCCATTAACACAGATGACCGTCTAATGCCAACTTCCTCCTGTGCAACAAACATGTGCTAGTCTGATTTATCCAAGATCCTTCCAGGGCCCCTCTGCCCGTGGAGCTCTCTGCTCCTAGAGAAAGCACTTTCCCAATCCACCCCAGGGACACCTGTGTCCCAAACCAGACCCCTGGGACCTCTGGCAGCACCTGCAATCTGGGTGGCTACAGCTGTCCAGATGTCCCTCTGCCTTCCCCCTGCAGGCCTGTGGCCAGCTCTCCAAAAGAAGGAAGGCACCAGCTGGCCTCCGCCTCCCACCATCTTTGCTGTGCAAGCGACCTGGCCCCAGGCCCCCAGCCCCACAACTTCTGCCCCGAGCTCCTCCAGCCTAGTCCCCCACCCGCCCCATTCTCAGCTCCTGCAGCCTGAAATGCAGAGCCCCCACAGCCAGACAAGGACCACGGAACCGCTACACCTCCACCGCTGGACGCCAATAAGGCTCCACTCCACAAGACCCCCAGCCTGGACATCACGGAGGCTGCGGAGGGACAGGTTCTCTTGGCCCGTGGAACGCCACTCTGGCTGGGCCATCTCAGCTCACGCCTTCTCTGTCCTTGTCCGGACAAGAGCAACCCTGACCCCCCATCCCCTGGCTTCCGTCCCCGCCGCCACCTACCTGCTTGTCCCGCGCGCGGTGCTCCACACCGCCTCCAGTGCGCCGCTCCGCCGCCTCCGCGCCCTTGCGGCCGCTCGCGTACGCGAGCACCACGGAGCTGTCCCCTGCGCCCGGCGAGCGGACGCGCAGGAACAGTCACCGAGGAAGGAAGGAGACCCGCGTCAGCCCCGCTGGCGCTGCGCTTTCGCGGTGTCCGGCCGCCCGGCACCCACCTCCTGCCCTGGGGGCCGCGGAGGCGTGGTGGGCTCCGCCGCAGGATGCGCGCTGGGCTCGGGGCCCGGAGGGTCGTCGCCCCCGCCAAGCCCGCCCGCTCACCTTCCGGACTCTCTCTCTGTTTGCAGGCTGCGGCGGCGGCCGGAGGACGCGGGGGCAGAGGAAGGGACAGTGACTGGCCCGCGCCGCGCCCACCCGCCTGCGCCTCACAGTGCTTGGACTGGAATTTCCCCATCTCAGCCCCGTCCCGGTCCCGACCCGCCGGGCCACTCCGGGCGCCGCGCTCAGGTGCGGGTCTGCGGTCCGCAGCCGGGGCCAGGCGTCCGCGGGGACTGCGTGGACCGCGGCGCCGCAGCCTCTGCGCCTGGTTGAGGTCGGGGCGCCGGGGCTCGGGGCCTGAGCGGGGGCGCGGTCGCAGCTCAAGCCCCGCGTGGCTACAGCGGCGACAGCAGAGGCGGCCGAGCTCCCTCTGAGCGCGCCCGCCCGCGCCCGGACTTTAACCGCGGCCACCGCAGCACCCCCAGCGGCCGAGGCCCGCAGCGCACCGGCACCCTCGTCCCGCCCCCGCCCCGAGCCCTCCCCGGCCACTCTGGCGCGGACAGACCTGATTGTGGGCGCCACTACGGGGGCGGCCTAGGGCTCCATACGGACCTTGCAGGAGACAGATCCAGCCCCTTACCAGGCCTTTTGGGTCAAGGGATCCCCAATTCGAGGAGAGGACTAGGAGATAGGGATCCAGAGGCTGTGGATACAGGTGGGCAGGGACACTCAGTTGCTCCCAAGGCCAACTCCAGCTCCTGGCCCGGCTGGGTGAAAATCCAGCGTTGGACCACCAGGTTGGACCAGCCCTGTGCCCTCTGTCATGAGTCTGGCCAGGGCCTGTGCTGGACCTGGTGGGGGACCCCAGCAGCCCCCCAGGCCTGGCTGCCTGCTCTTGGCCTCCTCCACACCCAGCTCAGTGGTCCCTGCCCACTCCCTGTCCCTCTGTGTGCCTCCAGCTCCTGGCACCAGCCCCTGCACCCTGTCTGTTTCCTCCTGTTTTGCAACCCACCCTTGCTGGCCACTCTGCCCCTTTTCTCACCACCTCCTTGGATTTCCCCCCATGCTTCCTCTGCCAGGTAAGTACCTGCTAGGTCAGTGCTGTCTCCACAGCGTTTCAGCAGCAAATTCAGCATTTTCTCCACAAGCTGTTGTCCCCCACACTCCCAACCTCAGTGGTGCTGGTTCCTAGCCCTGGTGGAGGGGCTGCTGGGCAGCACCGGAGGATCATGCACCTACTCAGCTCTGGCCCCACTAGGCTGCCTCTGGCTGGCATAGTCCCCAGCCCTCTCCATTCCCACTGGCCTAACTGGAGCAGGGTCTGCCCACTTACCAGTGCAGCCACTTGGGCCCTGTGTCTGCCTCCTGCCCTGTAAGGACACCCTTGTCAGATGCCATGTTTGGGCCAGGTGCTGCCGTCATCCTGTGAGGCAGAGGCCAGGGCATTGCATGGCCCCTCAGGCACATAGCCGGTTAACACACAACTGAAGGCTGAACCAGAGTTGGGCACTGACCCTGACAGATGCCTTGAGCTAGCTGTCTGCTGGGGCTCACAGACTCAGGCCTGAGAGTATTCCACCTGTCTTCTGAGGGGCCCTGGCCAAGGGGCCACTTCTTGCAAGCAGACATATTTGCACCTCAGAACAAGGCCTCCCATTAGGCTGCAATCACAGGCTGCCTCTGCCCATGGGAAATGCCCCTCTGCGGGGCATCTAGCCCCAGAGCCTGGTCCACCCTGTCAGGCCCTCCTAGGCCCTCTTCTCTTCCTCTATCACCTCTGCACCCAGGTGCAGTGGCCACTGCCTGCTCCTCTGGTGAGCTATATGGCCTGGGGAGGGGCAGGCCCAGAGCCCCAGGCAGCAGCATGCCCAGCACTGTGGGCCCAGCCCTCAGTCTAAGTGGGCGAAGCTGGGCCCCCTCCACAGAGGGCCCCTGCCCTCCCCATGTGTCTCCTCCCCAGCAGGGAGGGATGGGTCTGGGGTCCTGGGAAGCAAAGTAGGCCTGCCTGCTTTTGCAGTCATGAAACCTTAGGAAATGAAACACATGTGTATTCTTTAACTTAGAATAATGCACCCAAGCTTTCACAGGCGTCACCTAAAATGGGCCTCTCGACAGAGGCTGGACTGTCCTGAGAGACCAGGTGAATCCTGTTTTGTGGTTATCCTGACCGTTATTGTCGTGAGCCTTCTCCCTTCCTCTTAAGAAGCAGCCAGGAAGGGTGGGTGGTGTGGTGGGCACCATGGGAACCAGGGGCTCCGGCACTGGGACCACAGGCTGAAAACACTGTGTACAGAGTAAAA
The DNA here is from genome assembly GCA_963574655.1 of Perodicticus potto. NCBI lineage: Eukaryota > Metazoa > Chordata > Mammalia > Primates > Lorisidae > Perodicticus > Perodicticus potto. The sequence goes on along the minus strand of CAUYRH010153098.1, from coordinate 4,549 downwards.
GACCTGGGGGTACCTCCACCAATTGGCTGTGGCCTCCTGTGTGGCCCAAGAGGACCCTGATCCTGCACCCCGTGCCCAATGCTGGCACTGAGATGAGCCTAGGCATTGATGTGGAGCTGCTGTGTGTGTGTGTGTGTGTGTGTGTGTGTGTTTGCGTTTGCCAGGCAGGGAGCTCCCGTGTGTGTGTTTGCACACACAAGGGAGACCTGGGCAGAAAGCCACCGGCTCAGCCTCTGAGATCGCCACCCCTGCCATTCCCTTGGAGCTCAATTTCATCCTCCTCTTATCTTGGATTTTGGCTCCCGGAAATTTCTAGAAGGCATAGTAGGGTCCTGTGATAATGCAGCTCCTACTCCTGGCATGGATGGGCCTCTTTTGAAGAGAGTTGGTGTCTTCACGTGGAGCTCTGGTGGAGGTGAGCAGAGAGCTTCCCTCTTGCCGTGCTTTGCCCACATAGTGCGAAAAAGCTGCCTCGAGACCCAGAGGCAGCCGCAGGACAAGTCACACAGTCCAAGGTCCTCTGAACCTAGGGACATGCACAGACAGGAACAGCCTGATTTGGGACAGACAGACCCCACTGGGCAGCTTCTTGTCTCCCCACCCAGGGTGATGATGCTCCTGGGTGCTCTTGATTTTGCAAATGGATCCCAGGTTGCTAAATGCCCAAAAGGACTTCAGAATCACAGGTCCCTGGTCCTCAGGCCTGGAGTGCATGCTTGTGAAATACTAGCTACCGACTCTCCTCACTCACCTGGCTTCCCTTAGGAACGACATACTTTGGCATTTTATATATTTCCTTCTAGGGCATGGACAGAAAGTTCAACATGGGCTCACAAAACACGTGGATCTCTTATTTCACTGCTCCTCCCTAGCGCGACCACATGAAAGCATGGCCTGAATTACAAACACATCATGACGTCATTCTGGGTACCCGGCTATTAACACCACCGCAAGATGAACAGTGTGGAGCCCGGATAGCTGCTTCCTGGCGTGCCTGGAGGCTGCAGGATAATTCTATGTTTACCCCCTCTTCTACCCACGTGTCATTCTGACCAAATCCAAAAGGCAAGTCACCTGCATAGGACAATTACATTTAATAACTGTGTGCTGCTCAAGGAAACTGTCTTAGAGGGCCCACGCTGGCCTTCATTACCTTGTGGTTGGGAGGGAGATGGAGTTTTCGATTTCAAGTAAATCTTTCATACAAATTTTGTGTTTAGAGACCCAGGAGGGAGAAACCCACCTAGTTCACAAAGTGGTTTTCCAAAGGTGTTCTCAGCATAATTTAAAATGATTTACTTCACATACAGATTTTGCTGGTTTTTATCATGATCAAAACAAAGTGAGGTGGGTAGAAGGGCTTGCCCAGCCTGCAGTGGGAGCCAGCAGAAGGCAGGACACATGGGCAGTGGAGGGGTCTGAGGTCATCTCGCCTTGGGTCCACAGTACACACACCTACACACACGCTTGCACAGGCACACGTGAACTGCCCAATGGCACCATCTTCGAAGCCAAGCAGACGGCAGCCAGCAGGACAAGCCGCCTGCCTAGAATGCTATTTACTTCCTTTTCTAAAATACAGGTAGTCCCTGAGTTATAAACATCTGCCTTTCCAGGAGCAGGGAAGCCAAAAAGAGGTTAGCCTAAAGTCCAAATCTCCACCTGCCTCATCCTGCCGAAGCAGCTGATAGCATAGCAGGCATTTGAGATTTGGTAGGTTTTCAGGGGATCTTGGATGAGTAAGAGGAAAAAGGGTGGTCCCACATTCCAGAGTGGGGGACAGTGCCAATGAGTGGGCTACAGGGGCCATGGACCTTGCGTGGGGCTGTCCTGTCTGACACCATACAGTGGTCACCTCCCTCAGAGTGGGAGGGGGTCACACAGTCCTCAGATGGACGGCGGTCACCTCCCTCAGAGTGTGAGAGGGTCACCATAGTCCTCAGGTAGACAGCAGTCACTTCCCTCAGAGTGCGAGGGGATCACCATAGTCCTCAGGTAGACAGCAGTCACTTCCCTCAGAGTGCGAGGGGGTCACCATAGTCCTCAGGTGGACAGCAGTCACTTCCCTCAGAGTGCAAGGGGGTCACCATAGTCCTCAGGTGGATGGTGGTCACCTCCCTCAGCATGTGAGGGGGTCACCCCAAGGTTCCTTTCTTTTGGTGCACACTGAGACTCTTCCCAACCTGGGCAGTGAGTTCCAGCACTCTGGACTCCTCCTGGCCACCATCAGAGGCATCCACTGTCCTCGGGCACAGCCTGCCTGGCCTTGGATTCTGAGACTAGGCCTTCCCAAGGCCAAGGCTGGCCTGGGGGTTTGCAGTACCCAAGCCTGACTCTGGAAGGACAGGCTTGTGTTTCAAAGAGCTTCCTTTCCGGCACTTTATTAGGGGCTTTTTTTTGTCACCAGTGGACATGGCACCAGCACTGTGTCCAGGGGCAGAGGGCGTGGGTGCAGTAGAGCATGGACACCCCCCCTCCGGGGACAGTGTGTGCTTCCTATTCTGCCTAAATGTCCAGCGTCATCTTTTGGGGTTCCAGCTGACACAGGAAAGATCCTTTTTCATTGGGCTCAAGGTGTCTGGGGAAGGAAGGGTTTGGCCTTGGCCAGTTCCCCAGTGAGCCTGTCTTTGTCTCTGGGACAGCTGCTGGAAGACCCTACAAAAACCACTGCTGGAGTGTTAGGATGAGTTTGTGACCAGTGGAAGAAAACATTCCACACTAGGTCACTGGTGTCAAATTCCACTGTGCTTGTTTTAGAAAGCTCAATTTGTCCCTAGAAGTCTTGAAATATAAATGCAAACACCTTGCAAAGCTGCAGGGCAAAGGGCAGATACAGGGAAGGCAGAAGAATGCAATTCCCAGTCCCACCAGAGCAATGAATGGGATTTCCAGAGATGCCAGATGGTGAACGCAGGTGAGGGGCCCTGCCCAGCAGGAGTGAGGGGCAGGGAGGCTGGGAAGGGGCCAGGAGGCTGGCTTCCTCCAGCTGGGCCTCTGAGGTGGTTCCAGGTACTCCTTTTCCTGGGGACAGCAGCAGCCTGTCACCTCCAGTGCCCATTTCCCCTTTCCTTCCAGCACTGGCACTTGGAGTTCTCTGTACACAAGACTGGCTTGCAGAGGTTCCTTCCAGGGTAAGCTCAGGCCAATGGGCCACGATTGTCCCACTTCACAGCACATCCCACTGGTGTCCCTTGTCTGGGATGATCCTGAAAGAGGCATTGACTTTGGGCAGTGTGGTTTGCAGGCCCACACCGGCCCCAAGACATGACAGGGCCTTGGAGGCTGCTGGCTGAGAGGCTATCCACAAAGGGAGATCCGCACTGGCTGGGCCAGAGAGCTACTGCGCCCTCAGAGCCCAGGGCCAGGGCATAGGCCAGCCAAGCTGCGCAGGACGCCACTGTTACTGGTACCCAGGCTGTTGCTTAAGTGGCAGAGATAGAGATCTCAGCTCCGGGAGGGAGGGACTTCTTAGGACCTGCGGCCCAGCTTCCGGTTGGGGTCCTCTCTGGTAGAATAAAAATATATTCTGTCATAACTGGAGGTAAAGGTTGGGATCTCTGTGTTACAAACTGCTAACCACCACCTAGCAACTGCCAGATTGAGATCTCCCTCCTTCCCTCTCCCCTCTCCTTCTCCCTCTCCCCCTCCTTTCTCCCTCTCCCTCCTTCCCTCCCCTCCCTCCTCTCCCCCCTCCTCCGTCCCTTCCTCTCTTCCTCACCCCCTCCTTTCCTCTCTTTCCTTCCCTCTCTCCCTCCTCCACTCTCTAACCCTCCCTCTCTCCCCTCCCTCCCTCCCCACTCTCTCTCTCCTCTTCTCTTTCTCTCCCCAGATCTCAGTCCCTGGTCTCTGTCCCCACAACCAAGTGAGACTGATTCAAGTTGGTGGAAATATGGCCACGTTGAGTGTCTTTCTTGTAGAAAGCATAACATAATTAGCTGGGGGATGGCCCCCAGACACCACTGCCTAGGAGCAGCAGCATCTGAGTTTGCACAGGTAACTGAGCCCAGAGCTGTCTGCATTCGGCCCCATGGTGTGGAGGGTACAGGCCGCACCCCACAGAGGGTCTGTGCCCTGACCCAATGTCTGTCCCACCCCATCCAGTGGCCCAGGGAGCTGGGTAGGAGCAGATGGCCCAGAACTACCAAGGACCACCAGGAAAAAGCACTCAAAGCTGTGCCCAAGGCCAGTGCACCTGCTGGACACCCAGAGATGCTGGTTCACTCTGCTGCTTATGTGCCTGGCTTAGAAGCACCTTTTCCAGGTTGTAGCTTTGCAAAATAAAATGTTTCATCTTTGGGGCGCCACCTGTGGCTCAGCGAGTAGGGCGCCAGCCCCATAAACCAAAGATGGCTGATTCAAACCCGGCTCGGCCGAAGTGCAAAACAGAAAAATAGCCCGGCGTTGTGGCGGGCGCCTATAGTCCCAGCTACTCGGGAGGCTGAGGCAAGAGAATCGCCTAAGCCCAGGAGTTGGAGGTTGCTGTGAGCTGTGTGACGCCACAGCACTCTACTGAGGGCGATAAAGTGAGACTTTGTCTCTACAAAAATAA
>CAUYRH010153097.1:0-13438 GCA_963574655.1 Perodicticus potto | reverse complement strand
TTTTTTTTTTTGAGACAGAGCCTCAAGCTGTCACCCTGGATAGAGTGCTGTGGCATCACAGTTCACAGCAACCTCCAATTCCTGGGCTCAAGCGAGTCTCCTGCCTCCGCCTCCCAAGTAGCTGGGACTACAGGCGCCCGCCACAATGCGTGGCCATTTTTTGGTTGTAGCCATTATTGTTGTTTGGCAGGCCCGGGCTGGATTCGAACCTGCCAGCTCAGGTGTACGTGGCTGGTGCCTTAGCCCGTTGAGCCACAGGCGCCGAGCCTTTAGACCAGGTTCTATTCATTTCACTTGCTCATTGATATAAGGGATTGTTGGCTCTTTTTTTGTTGCTTAATTTGAGTTCTCTGTAGATTTAGTAGGAGTTCAATATATTATTGTTGCATGGATTAATAATACTCTGATATATTCACTACATGTTTCCTTTAAAATATGCTGTGCTCTAGTTACATTTAAAATGTTAACTTTATTCTAAGTTCTAGAAATACTTAAATGAAACAGTAAGATATAACTGTTGGATTACTAAACTGAAATAGAAAATTTAAAACCTCAGAAATGAATTCAAATAGAAAATAACTAGTTCCCTTACAGCAACTTCTAAGCTAGAACACCACTGAGCATTACACAATTTTGTCCCATATTTGTTTTAATTTCTTCTTCTGATATTGTGGGAGTATAAATTCCACGGTGTAATAAAATCTGCCAGAAATATACAACCTTGTAATGTATTCTAAATAAATTACCTGAGAATTATTTGGTTCTAAAATATTCATTAATGTTTTACTTGGAATTCTCTTGCAAGGGTTACAGAGGCCACTTTCTCTGTCACCATAACTGGCCAGATCCTTGGCTGGCCACGGGAGTAAAGGGGGACAGGCTTTGCCACCCAGTGTCTGGGCGGAACTCTCAGGGACCTCTCATTGTGTGTGGCCTGGTGAACCTAGTGTGTCCCACTCCCCACGCAGGAGGAGATTGCGCCTATGCTGCACTGACTTTGGCAAGGTGGGGTCCCTGCTGGGTTTCCCTTGTGCTAGAGGAGAATTCTTGCCATTCAGAGTAGCTCTCTCTGGCATTTGTAACTGCTGAGCAGCTCTGGGGGATTAAGTCCCCAGATCCTGTGCTGCAGACTTGGAGACAGACAAGACTAGCCTTGGACAACCCCACCCTGGGATAGTCTAGGAAGCACATGGTGGGAACCAGGCCCCCTCACCCAGCCCCAAGGCATTTCCACTTTATTGCTGGCAGGACTATGGCAAAAACCATGGCTTTTAAAATTTGACTGTGCTTGGGGTGTCCACATGCAGGGCATGAATCTGGTCTGGAACAGCTGGGTAGTCCACACATTCCTCTTGCTCAGCTGCGGGTGGGAGCTGTGATGGTTTGAATCTGCTCCAGCCAGCACACTGGTGGAAAACCAAGGTGCTTTTAAATTGGATGGAGGAGGGGACTGATGCTCTAGCAGGAGCAGTTTGGTGTCCCCTGCATAGGAGACATACCTGGAGGTCTGGCTCCAGCCCCACCCCACCCAACTTTCAGAAAGCAAGGCTGGCTAACCTGCAGAGACTCACGCACTGCAGCCTTGAAAGGAAGCTTTGGGAGGCTCTGTGTGGGAACAGCCACAGATATAAACTGTAGCCCATTTGAACAGTCAGTGGTGAAGGGCTGGCTGCTCCATATCCTGGGGCCTCCAGATCTGATTTCAGCCTGCCAGGTCTAGAGCCCAAACAGGTCTCAAGGGTGCTGCCCATGGGGCCCCAATTAGTTATCTCCGAATAACTATTTAGGGACAACCTAACATTCCAGCTTAAAAAGTGTAATGAATACAAAAATAAACTGAAAATACACATGGGGAGGAATCAGCAGAAGAACCCTGGCAAAATGAAAATTTTGAGCAGATCAACTCCCCTGAGAGATTACAAGGGAGATACAGCTGAAAACACCATCCACAGATAAATTATTGAAATGGCAGAAATGGAATTCAGAATATGGATGGCAAATGAGGTGAATGGAATTGAAGAGAAGATGAAAAAGAAATCCAAAAAGAAGTTCAAAGTTGTACAACTGTCCCCAAAAACTGACATACTGATGGAGAACATAGGAGAGCTTAAGGGTCAGAAACATTCAAGGAGATTCAACAGAGTAGAACATGGAGAAGAAAGAATCTCAGAAATCAAAGACAAGAATTTTGAACTAACCCAATCATTTAAAGAGGCAGAAAAGAAGATAGTAAAAGCAAAGACATCTCTCAGAGAGATATGGGACTACTCCAAATGCATGGATATTTGAATCCTTAGAGATTCCTGAGGGAGAAGAGTGTCCTAAGAACATGGACGCTATATTTCAAGACATCATGGTGAGGGATTTCCAAAGCGTCAAGAAATTCAGACATTACACAATTTTAGAACCCCAGCATGACTCAATTTAAACAAAGCATCTCCTAGATACATTGTAATTAACCTGGCCAAGGTCAAAATGAAAGAGCAAATTCTGCAGGCAGCCAGGCACAAGCAACTTCTTTTCTTCAAGGGAAAAAATATCAGGGGGACAGCACATTTTCAGCTGAAAATGCTTAAGCCAGAAGAGGGTTCTCATCTGTCTTGGATCTTCTTTTTTTTTTTTTTTTTGTAGAGACAGAGTCTCACTTTATCACCCTCAGTAGAGTGCTGTGGCATCACAGTTCACAGCAACCTCCATCTCCTGGGCTTAGGCGATTCTCTTGCCTCAGCCTCCCAAGTAGCTGGGACTACAGGTGCCTGCCACAACGCCCGGCTAATCTTTGACCTTTTTAAACAAAACAGTTTTCAGCCCAGGATTCTGTATCCTGCTAAACTAAGTTTCATATTCGATGGAGAAATCAAATCTCTCACTAACATGCAAATATTGAGGAAATTTACCACAAAACCAGCACTGTGGAAAAACACTGACTGTCACCCTGGAACAACACTTAAGGAAAGACACCCAGAAATTACATGCCAAAGCCTAACTTTCACAATTGCACAAGTGATAGAACTAAGCAGTGGACCTCCACATAGAACTCCACCATACCTATCAATTCTCTCAAAAAATGTGAATGGCTTGAATTCTCCACTGAAGAGGCACAGGCTGACTGACTGGATGAAAAAGCACAAGCTATCTATAAGGTGTCCATGGGAAATACATCTAACTCTAAGAACAAAAGAAGACTCAGGGTGAAGGTATGGAAAACAATATTTCAGGCAAATGGAAATCAAAGGAAAGCATGGGTTGCAATCTCATTTGCAGATATAATTGGATTTAAACCAAGAAAACTAAAGAAAAAGATGGACACTATATACTGCTCAAGGGAACAATACAACAGGAAAACATTTCAATCCTGAGTATCTATACACCTAACTTAAACCATTTCCTAAAGCACATGTGATTGAACATTAATTTGGGAAGGTTTAATAGGGAATAGTAACAATAACACCACTTACTATACTTACATGTAAAAACTAAATACAAAATAGAGGAGATATTTTGGTGAATATACCTATAATCTTAGGACATGAGAACTTTCTCAGTATAACCCAAAGGCATCATTAGACATAAAGAAAATTATGTTTGACTACAAAATGTTACAAATTTCTACATAATAAAAAAGGACAGCGGCTAGGGTGCCACCCATATGCACCGGAGCTGGTGGGTTTGAACCCAGCACTGGCTTGCCAAACAATGATGACAACTACAACCAAAAAATAGCCAGGCTTTGTGGCAGGTGCCTGTAGTCCCAGCTACCTGAGAGGCTGAGGCAGAAGAATAGCTTACACCCAAGAGTTTGAGGTTGCTGTGAGCTGTGACGCCACAGCACTCTATCAAAAGTGACATAGTGAGACTCTGTCTCAAAAAAAAGAAAGAAAAAAAGGACAACTTGGGAAAAATTAACTTGTACTACATGACGTATTAAAAGCACTGATATGCTGGCTTGGCATCTGTAGCACAGGGGTTCCAGTGCCAGTCACATGCACCAAGGCTGGCTAAGGCCAGCCCAGGCCAGGTAAACAACAATAACTGCAACAACAACAACACCAACAACAACAACAAAAAGAGCTGGGCATTGTGGTGGGCACCTGTAGTCTCAGCTACTCGGGATGCTGAGGCAAGAGAATCCCTTAAGCCCAAGAGTTTTAGGTTGCTGTGAGCTGTGATGCCACAGCACTCTACTGAGGATGACATAGTGAGACTCTGTCTCAAAAAAAAAAAAAAAGCATTGATATGCTTAAGAGGTTATTTTTCATTACAATGATAAAAATAAAACTCTAATTTAAAATAAGCAAATCTAGTTTGTAAATGATGAATAACTATTTTCCTATAATGAACTTTTTTGTGTTATTTTGGGTTTTAAGATTAAACATACTTATTGAACTTTAGATTTCAAAGCATTTTGACATATATTACTTTACTTTTATTAATTTTTATACAATATTCAGTAGATAGATACCTCACATGGCTTTATTATTTCCAGTTTACAGATAAATAATCTAAAGATGGAAGATGTTTAGTGAGTTGATTAGTCAAATGAATATGAGATGTGAAAGCCAAGCACTGATTCCAGCTTCTTTTGTTTGGAGTGTAGTAAGAAGGAAATGCTTGCCTTGTAAAATTTTCCACATTTTGATCCCCTGGCACCCCTGGCAGCCCCATCGCAGAAAATGATAACTAATATGCAGAGATGCTAATTAAGAGGCAGAGTGAACTCTTCACTGATGGCCCATGATCATAGAACATAGAATTGCAGAGTAATTGGAAGAATTGTTTGTACTCATCTGTTGCCCCCTTTGTTTCTCATGCCGTCTTTGCTCAGAGCTCAATAAATTATAATGGTAGCCAGTTAATTTTCTTTTTTGTAGTGCTCTCCCTCCAACACTGACAAACCTGGTAAATGGATATAGAACTGGCCAAGAGAGAGGCAGAAGGAAAATCTCCTGAATATTTCTGCAGTTCAGACACAAGAAATTTTAAGAACATATTGTTTCATTACAATGAACCCATGATAAAATGCCTTCAGATCAATGCACTAGGAAGAACTTCAAGTGAGATTACATATAAACAAATAAAAGTTAATAATTATCTCAGTGAGCATGAAAAGGCCTTTATTCAACAAAACATGTTCACTTTTATCAGTCCCATTTTCTCAAAGTCTATAAAACTGAGATTCAGGCAATATCCAGGGATAAGGAGAAAGGACTGTTAGTTTATTTATTTATTTATTTGAGACAGAGTTTCACTTTATCACCCTTGGTAGAGTGCTGTGGCACCACAGCTCACAGCAACCTCCAACTCCTGGGCTTAGGTGATTCTCTTGCCTCAGCCTCCCAAGTAGCTGGGACTACAGGCGCCTGCCACAATGCCCGGCTAGAAAGGACTATTACTGAAGAGTAAGTAGCATTCTGCATTGCTCTGTTAAGAAACTTTTAACAACATGATTCCCAGTCAGTGCCTGTAGCTCAAGCAGCTAAGGCACCAGCCACATACACCAAAGCTGGCAGGTTTGAATACAGCCCGGGCCTGCCAAACAATGACAACTACCACCAAAAAAAAAAGAAAATAGCCCGGCGTTGTGGTGGGCGCCTATAGTCCCAGCTACTTGGGGGGTTGAGGCAAGAGACTCGCCTAAGCCCAGGAGTTGGAGGTTGCTGTGAGCTGTGTGACGCCACGGCACTCTACCGAGGGTGACAGCTTGAGACTCTGTCTCAAAAACAAGAAAAACATGATTCCCTTCTAAGGTTATTTTTGACATTTTAAAGCTAAAAGAACATGTATTTTCATGTAAATGAATTTTTTTCATATATGGCACTCATTTGCAAATTTCATTAGAGCCATTACTGTGTACTCTCCCTCCCAAACATTTTCGTATCTTCCATAGTTTTTCTTGTTCCTTCTTCCCTCAGGACTGCTCTGTCTTCCCACAGTGATCCATAGCTCCCTCCTTCTACACTTGAAACTGACTTACTCCTATGCAGTGAGATAGTCAATGTTTCCAACCACATCATTGAGCCTGGTGGGTTCTACTTTACTTTAAATATCCACAAATACAAAAACGTTAGAGATTTGCCAGTGTGAGCTATCATGTGACCAATTTATTTGAAGAGCAAATTTTTTTTGAATCTACAAGATATAGTAAACATGACTTAGCTCTCTAGAAGACTTAACTTTTTAGATAGAATTTCAGCATCAGTCTCCTGAAAACTATTTTCTCATGAATAATTATGAGACTTAATCGCACCAATCTTAAATCTCCCTAACATCTCTTTCTTTCTATACCTATGTACATATATGTATGTGTATGTGTGTATGTGTGTGTATGTGTATGTGTGTGTATTTTATATGAAGGCATCACCTTTCGTTATTGGCTCCATCTAAACCTTCTGATGTTGTACTGGCGTCAGTGATAAAGGACATAAATATATATAGTAAGAAACAACATAAATCATATGTTTACATATTTCAGCTAAAATTGGCTATAATTATTTTACAAATTACACATTTGTTATCCCTGAAACAATTCTCATGTAAATCACTTACTGGGAACCTGGTATTTCATTTTTCCCTAACAATAATCTTTGTATGTTTGAAAGAATGTTTTTAAATTAGTCAAGTTTAATGAATCAAGATTCAAATACACTTTTCTGAACCTAACCACCACGTCTAACAGCATTTTGAACTCATATTTCCTTCAAATTCAAGTTCAGACTCATTCTCAAGTCCTCTTACCACTTACATACTTCATGAATCATAGAAACCTTTCCTGCACCTCAAATAGGATCAAGTAACTGTAACCTTGAGGCAGGAGCTCCAGCCAAGGTGATATTGAACTTGAGTTTGAATTTGGGTTTGAGTTTGGGCCACAAGGCTCATGTGGTCTCAGAGAACTCTCAAGGATGCGGGACAGACATAGGGCCTATTTGCTCCTGCCCGTGCTCTGAGGACATCTCTGCTCCCTGTCCACTGTTACCAGATCCTTGCTTCCAAATAAGGTTCTCTCCTCTCTTGGCTCTTTCTTGATAAGAGTCTCACATATAGGCATTCTGAGAGTATCCTAAGCATTTTGGTTGCTAGTGACTAAGGGTCACAAACAGCTATGAGTAAGAAGTGTCCATCTTCTCACCTGTTCTTATGTTTTCCACTTAGATACAAGAAGACGGACAGTTACCTAGAGACACTTGCAGTATGTTATGGAAACCTGGTATTGCTACTGAAGCTCTCAATTTCTTTTACCACTCCTTTCAACAAAGACAACTCACCTGTTGTTGTTGCTAGACGTTATTGTAGAGCCTGGTAAGGCATCCATAACTCTGCCAAAAGAGGAAAAATCATAACCATAAAAGTCAGGTGTTTTGGAAAGCAAGCAAGTTTTTCTTCCTGACAGCATTCCATGACATAAAATGTAAAATCAGAAGGAATTGTGATGGGAAGCATAGAAACTGTCTTGGGATACAGCATTGGGACTTCTGTCGATAACCATTCTCTTCTAGCTTGAAAGGTTTGATCAAAGAGATCTGCATTTATCACTTCTCTCTCTCGGCTGGGCTCCCAGTCTTCAGCTCAACTGGGCAGTTTCTGGAGGTTATCTTTCCTTTTGGACAGGAGCCTCTGTCAGAAGCTGATTCCAGTGGGCCATCTTGCCCCTCCCCCGATTGCAATATTTCAGGAATAAGGCAGTGGCAGTTGGTGATTGAAAGTAGAAGACTAGTTCAAGATCTGTTTTAGAGTTGAAATCAAAATAAATAATTTGGAGACTAAATATTGGTAATGTGAAAAAGAATGGATATAGAATGATTTCTAGATCTTATACTTAGTGGCTAGATGGATTGTAGAATTAGTTCCTCTCTAACCACTAAGGCTAAAATGTTTTAACTACATAATCTAATTCCTTAATAGATATAGGGCTATTTGGGGCATCTACTTCTTTTGGATTGAGCTCTGTTAATTTATGTCTTTCAAGGTCTTTTTTAAATTTCATCTAAGTTGTGGAATGTATTGGTATAAAGTTGTTTATATCATTTCCTTATTATTCTTTTAGTATTAAGGTCACCTGTTTTATTCCTAATATTGGTAATTTATGTATTCTCTCTTTATACCCTTCTCTTTTTGGGGTTCCAATTATACATATATTAAGTTACTTAAAATTGTCTCAAGCCTCACTGATGCTCCCATGCTTCCTCCCTCCCTCCTTTCTTCCCTCCCTCTCTTCTTTCCTTTCTTCTTAATAATAACAAGCATTTATTGAACCATTGCTATGTAAAAGGCACTGCTCTAAGTACTTAACATATAGTAGCTCACTTAATATTTAAAATAAATCTTTAAGTTCTATTATAATCTTTTTTATTGACATTTATATTTTAATAAGGGATAACAAGCTAAATTACATCCAACTGTTAAAGTTTTCTCTCTTTCTGTTTTTTAAATTCTAGAGTACAACAAAATCAGCCCAGGAGGCATTTTTCTTGCCAAATCGTCCTTAGTCTTTCCCATAGCAGGCTCCTAAAAAATTCCTCTAAGTCTAATCAGTCACATTAAGATATCAGGTGGTGAGTCTTTCACATTTGATGCTTATAATTCCTAATACTTTCACTTCTGGGTAAGAGAAAATGCATTTTGGTCCATTAATTCACCCGCTCACTCCTGGAGGACATTAACCAACTCTGCTATTACAAAGACGTGGGTGTCATCAATGTCTTGAATTATTAACTTCTTCCCCAGGGCATTGGACTCATCTAAGTACAACAGAAGCTGCTTGATTCTATAAGCACTCCTTTCAAGACGTTGACCATCTTTTCCCAGTCAGAAGGTGCTGATGACCTGAAGAATGCCTGAACCTCTGCCTACTGACCTAGTACTATTATAATCTTAAGTTTACGTAGGTGAAACTGAAGCACAGACAGTTGAGGTAATTTAGCTAAGGTCATCTACCCAGTGGCAGGAATTAATTTAAACTTAGTAGTTTGGCTCTATAGTCTGTACATTAAACCACACTGGTATGTAGCCCCTCTAGAGCCAATGGAAAAACATGGTCAAAAAAGGATGCTTCTCAAATAAATAACATGTTGAACCCACTTTTCACAAGTCATGATTATGTCCCCAATTTCTATCCATGAAGTAATTCTAAAGATACTTTCTAATTTATTTCTAAAGGGCATATGCAGAACTTACCTTTCCTAAGTTCTCAGCAGCACGTGACCACTCTCTTCTCTTTGAGAGATTATTTCCCCCTGGTATCTCAGAAATTTAGTTCCTTCACTAATCTCTCCCTCTCTGACACTTCATGCACTCTATAAATATTTACTAAGTCACTTAATTTGTGCCATTCTTCTAGATACTGAAGGTAAAACAAATAAGATATTAAAAGTCTTTGCCTTAAGGAGAGTGCATTCTAGTGGGAAAGAAATACTATTAAAAAGTAACACATAATAAGCCTTCAAACAATGTGAAGGCTAGAGGAAGAATAAAAAATATTGCCTCTCCCCATCTCAATCTCAGTCTGAAGAGGGTAACTAGGTTAATAATTTGGTATGCTTTCTTTCAGATCTGTGTGTCAGGGGATGCACACACACACACACACACTGAACACACATATACATGTATACAAGTATATATAAATACACTCATGCACGAAAATACACTTTAAATATATCTATACAAATACACACAAGTACATTAGGACTTAGTTTTCTACAAAAATTTGGTTATACAACATACTTTTAAATAATAAACTATTACTTTATTCATTAGATAGTATATCATTAATGTTTTTCATATACTTGGTGCATTTTTTATTATTCTTTAACTATTCTCATAGTTATAGGCATATAGTTTAAGTCCACATTTTTGAATACAAATAATGCTATAATAAACACCTTTGTGCGTGACTCTTTGGATGCTTATCCTAATATTTCACTGAAATAGATCCCAGGAATTGGAACTGAGGTTTTGAAGAGTATGCAGAGGAAAACTAAATCTCAGCTGGATTCATCCTGCCTTTTTATATCTAGATACATAGATATGATTAATTCCAGCTATAATCATTAAAAATGTATGTGAATCTTACATTCTCACGAGTGTCTCAGCTTCTCAGCTTCTTTTCCTGTGAATTAGTTTATGGGTAACCTTGACACCCAATATATGTGGCCCCTAGTCTGGACTATATTGTTTAAAATGTAGATCACCTCTTCACCCTATCACTTTTACAAGAGAAACACTCAAACGAGGAACTTCCTATTTTACATTTGGCTTATTGTATTTTTCTTCTTTGTTATTTATAGAGTCATTTAGGTTTGATAGACTTTTATGGCTAATGTTGACTATAGCCAATATTTGGTCTTTAGCTCTGACATATATAATTAACAAATAAGAGAAATATGCGCTTTCAAAAAAGGTTGAGGTGTGTGAGGAAGAGGGCTAAACTTAGTCCTAAGATTTGAGGAGGTAAAATAGGTTTTACATTTTAGAAACACAAATTACCCAATATTGTTTTAATAATTCCAATTCTTAAAAGGCCTTTGATCACCGTACCATGAAGCAAAAGTTTTCTTTCTCTGTCTCCATCTCTTCTTGTAAATAAGTTTTCTTTCCTTCCTCTTTCTCAGAAGCAAGAAAACCCAATTATTCCTTTTTTCCTTGTGCAGAGATATTTTAATTTCTTCAGCCTTACTTTCCAAAATCTGTTTTATTCTTGACATTTTATAGTAACTGCAAAGTGAAGTGCTGCTTTATTTAAGTTTTTTTTTTTTTCTGACAATACACATCCTTCTTTATAATCTTTGTCTAGGGAGAAGAAAAAATTAATTTTATTCTTTCAGGAGGACATATTTAAATTTTGATAAATATTGTCAAATTGCCCCATAAATGTTGGGCAATATGATTTTGCACTACTACAAGAAGTGTATGAGAATGTTTATTATTTGAAGCCCTTATTAATTGAATATTATTAATCTCACTCTTTTGTTGTTGGTTTTGCCAAACATTTGAAAGGGAAATAGTATGTTATTGTTTTCTTAATTTGCATTTGGACAACTGGCGAGTTTGAATAAATTTCAGAAAATATTTATTGAATTTTCTCAGTTCTATTTGTGAATTGTTGGTATATATGTACATACTTTCTCTACATCACTAATTGAGTGTTTTTTAAAAAAATATCAAGTGGAGTTCTTTAGATAGTTTGAACTTATCAGTGTTTACTTTTGTGAGTGTGGCCAATGATGTCTCTCAGACTTTTGGGTGTTTTAAAATTATTTTTGCATTTTTTATGGTGTCTTTTGTAATATAGATATTTTATGTTTTTTTAATGTAATCATATCTGTTAATCTTTTCATATATGTCTTCTGAGTCTTGTTTCTTTCTTAAGAAGGTCTTTCCCACTCCAAGATTACAATTTCTAAGTGATTTTTCTGTATTTTCTTCTAATACTTTTAGAGTTTTATTTTGCCTTAGTGTTAACAATTTTTCTTAATTGCCAAGTAGAATTTATATATTTAGGGTTAACAACATGATGTTTTGAAAAATGTATACATTGTGGTATTGCTTAATCAAACTATTTAACATATGCATTACCTTGCATTTTTATCTTTGTTTTTGTGGTGAGACCAAGTAAAATATACTCTCCTAGCAATTTTCAAGGATACAATGTATTCTTATTAACTGTAGTCACCATAGTACAATAAATTTATTCCTTCTGAGTTTTTTTAATGCTTAGATGACCAATTAATTTAGAGTTTACTTTTGTATATGGTGCAAGTTAAGGATGCAAATTTATTGGTCTATAAGGAAATGTCCAACTTTGTCAATACAATTTACTGAATTATCTGTATTTTTAACAGTAATTTGAAATGCTACTTTTTAAAATATAAGAACATAAACACAGAGACAGTTGTAAAAAAATTCATGACCTGTCTGGAAGTAATATTCTTTTATTTGGGACTATATGTCTTAAAGTAGCTGATATCATTATTTTAATCACTAAAATTTTAGAGTAAATTTGAAAACTGGCAGAAAGATGTCTCCACCATAATTTTCACTTTCACAAATTCTGTGGCTAGTCTCATGCATTTGATCAACCAAATAACCTTTAGAATCATCTAAATCTCATTAGGATATTGATTGAATTTTTGCATTAAATCCACAAAGCAAATTAAAGAGAATTGACATCTTTAAAATATTGATTCTTTGTTTCTTATATGATGGTACTTCCATCTGTTTTAATGTGTGTCACTAAGAATTTATTATCTTCTTATAGGACATGTATCTTAAATTTATTCTGACTTTTTTGTTTTTGAGACAGAGCCTCACTATGTCACCCTCAATAGAGTGCCATGGCGTCATAGCTCACAGAAACCTCCACCTTTTGGGCTTAAGCGATTCTCTTACCTCAGCCTCCCAAGTATCTGGGACTATAGGCCCTGCCAAAACACCTAGCTATTTCTTTTGTTGTTGCAGTTTTCATTGTTGTTTAGTTGGCCTGGGCTGGGTTCAAACATGCCAGCTGTGGTGTATGTGGCCATCACTGTAACCAATGTGCTGTGGGCACTAAGCCATAATTAAGTCTCATTTGTTTATTTTTGTTGTTTTGTGCTTGTTACTGAAGTCTCCATAAAAATTTTCCCCAGGCCAACATCCTCAAGAGTTTTCTTCACACTGTCTTCTAGAATTTTTTAGCATTTCATGTCATAGATTTAAATCTTTTATCCATCTGGAGTCTATTTTTGTAAGTGGTGAAAGGTGTGCATCTATTTTCAGTTTTTATATGTGGTTGTCCAGTTCTCCCAGCACCATTTATTGAATAGGGATTCTTTACCCACAGTATGTTCTTGTTTGGATTATCAAGGGTCAGATGACAATAAGAGACTGGTTTCATCTCTTGGTATTCTATTCCGTTCCACATGTCTATCCCTCTATTTTTGTGCCAGTACCATGCCGTTTGATCACTAGGGGCTTGTAATATAACCTGAAGTCTGATAGACTGATTCCTCTGGCTTTGGTTTTATTACTAAGAATTGCCTTGGCTATATGGGAATTTTTTTCTGTTTTCATGTAAAATGAAGAACTATTTTTTCTATTTCTTCAAAGTATGATATTGGTATTTCATGTGGATTGCACAGAATCTGTAGACTGCTTTGTGTAATATAGACATTTTAACAATGTTGATTCTTCCCAGCCAAGAGATTGGCATGTTCTTCCTTTTGTTAATGTCTTCTGCTATTTCTTTTCTTAGGGTTTCATAATTGTCTTTGTAAAGTTCCTTCACCTCTTTGTTATGTATATTCTTAGATATTTCAATTTTTTTGAAGATCCTGTGAAGGAAATTGCATCCTTGATTTGCTTCTTGGCTATTATTGGCATATACAAAGGCTACTGATTTGTGGGCATTTGATTTTATACCTTGAGATGTTATGATATTTTTTGATAACTTCCAAGAGTCTTG
>CAUYRH010153096.1:0-12077 GCA_963574655.1 Perodicticus potto | reverse complement strand
CAGCTGTACTCCCTGATGTGGTACCCCCTGCCCCATCTCCCACTGCAGTGCTGGGGAAGTAAGTATAGTGTGTCTCAGCAGCTGTCCCCTCTGTGTCAACTGCATCATCGCTGGTGAAAGCACCCTGGATCACTGCCTGGGTCATGGATTGAGTAGCAGGGTAGCCACTGATGGCACCAGTACCCTCAGTCTGACCATCCAGCTGCCCCTCGGACACCTGGATCACCCTGTACATCACTTGATGTTGGGGTCAGGGAAGGTGGCAGCTGACTGGATGCTGGCAATAGCCACACTGGTTGGGTCCTCCCCAGTAGCCACTGCACCTTCCTGAATCTGCACTGTCCCCTCCTCAGTTTCAGCTGTTTTCTGCTGCCCCTTCATCTCTCTGTGAGGGGGCACATCCAAGGAACTGGTTCTTTTTTGGGAGTCTTGGTATCTCCTGATTCACAGGCCTGAGTGCTAAGTCCGGCCAAGGCCGCCTCAGCCACGATTTTCCCAAACAGTGTTCTCCCTTTCCCAACCTGGTTAGCTCCATAGACAGCTGCTCATGTGCACTTCCAGCCCGCGGCCATGTTGGAGAGGGGCCGCTTCTAATTTTTTATTTCTAATTACTACGGGTATAATAGTTGTACAGCATAAAGAAAAGATAAATATTTAAGGTTACAGATATCTCAACTGCCCTGATTCGATTATGTGAATTTTTCAAATTATCACATGTACATAAATAGCATATGCATCTAATGTTTTGATAAAATAAATACACATTTAAAAATAAAATAAATCAGAGAACAAGTTTGCGTGATTCAACCAAGGGATGGCAGACAGTTCCTCTGATAGTGGCAAGGCCAGCTGTGCAATGGTTGTAGGACCTGTGTACAAATAAGAGACCCCTGTGAAGTCTAGATCCCTGTGAGTGAATGACTAACCAAGATAACGTGACTCCAAATTTGAACCCCTGGTGTTTCCTTGTTGAGAAAAAAGTCTTTGGGGGGCCCTGCAGTGGAAAGAGGATGTCACAGGATAAGGTGGGAATAGGAAGTTTTCACCCGTTCCCTCATCCCACTAAACTCCCAGTGTAGTAGTGAGTTTGGTCACCCAGAAGATAAAGGGGACTGGCCAGGTCCAAGTATTTCATTGCAGTCATGAGGCATCTGACCACTTTTAATATAAAACCCACTATTTGCAGTTATGACATGATGTGTTGAGATACTGTAGTACCTAAACTCAAATGAGGCTCCCTCAAAACTGCTATCATCAGCATGTCAGAAAATATTTAAGGTGTGGATTTTTTGTTGGGATGATGAAGGGCCAGTGTTTGTGTTATTTAAGAAAAGCAAGTGGCAAGCATTAGGACAAAAGCATGACCACATTCGACATAATGAGGTTTATAGGCAGGCATTTCACTCCCATTCTAGAACTTGGTGTCTGGGTGCAGATTGGAACATCAGGGAGACTTCTCTGGAAACATAAATACAAACTGGAATATCACCACTGAGGCTGTAGCTTCTTGAGACAGCTTGCTGTGTTAGCATAACTTTATGAGTACCTAGGTGTCATGGGAGAACTTTAACAATGTTCTTGCCTAGTAGACAACCAAACATAAGCAATTATACTCTGGCCCCCTAGATACTTGTTTGAAAGCTCCATGTATAATAGAAACACTATTAAAGAGCTAAGATGCCCAATATGAATCTTTTTAATGTATAAAGAAGTCACCAATAACCCACAAAACCTGTATTGTTTTCAAATTTGCCAATTTTTTCAACAAAGACCTCTACAGAGCTAGTTGCTCTGTCCATTTTTTGGTAATTTACAAGGAGCACACTATGGCGTTCTTCCCTACTTTGACTAAACTACTAGACCTCTATAAATCTGGAAACACAGAGAATTCAGGGGAGTTTTCACATGGTAGAAATTTGAGATTGAACAGTAAAATGCTGCCTTGTATATTGACCTTCATTTGACTTAGCATTTAGATAAATAGGTTGCATTGCCTGGATCTAGAACAACTCGATAAGCACAAACTTGAATGCTCATTGGTTCCATAGCTATCATCCTCTAATCCCAGAGGTCACTATGGTAACAAAACAGCAATTCTTGGATTCTTCCCAAAAGAGGACAGACAGTCTGGATTATCCCCAAGGGAGACTGTCAGACCTTGATGAGTTTGGTGGGAACCTATCCAAGCTCATCAAGTGTGTTAGGGGTTGAAGCAGAATTAATAATTCTCTGTCTTCTTTGGTACTTCAAAGGCAGAAAAACCACTCTAGCCTTTCTCAGACTCTCCCAGAAAAGGCTCACAATACAATTCATTTTCATGTGGGATTTGTCATTTATAAACTCACCCAGATTTTTCCATAGCAATGCCACCAAAAGAAAAGTGCAAATTGAACTGCAATAAACAACCTAGCGCAAATGTCCTTATGATAAAATGATTTTTTTTTTCTGGGTAGATGCCTAGTAATGGGAATGCAAGATCAAATGGGAGGTCTAATTTGAGTTTTTTGAGGATTCTCCATACTCCTTTCTGAAGAGGCTGTATTAATTTGCAGTCCCACCAACAGTGTAAAAGTTCCTTTCTTTCCACATAGAGTTGAAACACATCTTCCTAGTAAAGTATTATACAAATGGAAAAGCAAGTATCCAATGTACTCAATACTAACATGAAGCCAACAGATGATCTAACACACACCCACACAAGAGAAAAACTCAATTTAATTCAAGCTGGGGGAGAGGGAAAGAGGGAGAAGAGAGAGGGGAGGAGGGGGCATTGGTGTGCTCCCACCTAATGGGCACAGTGTAAGGGTATGAGGCACACCACCTGGGGGTGGGACACAACAACAACAGGGACTCTACGTAACAAATGCAAACACTGTAACCTAATGGTTTGTGCCCTTACATTAATCTGGAATTTTTTAAAAAATAAAAAAGCAGATAATTTTAGTTGTTGTTGTTGATTCGTTCCCATGCCTGTGTTGTTAGCCCTGATCACTACATATTAGCAGCGTCCTATTTTTGAAGAAGGCATCTGTGTCTGTGCTAGGAAATGCTGTCACTCTACTGAGTAGTGTACAGACAAGAAAAGCAGCCCGGCCGGCACAGGTGCTGGCGCCGCAGGACAAGTTTTCCTCAATTACTTTCTTCTGCGAGGAATTCTGTGAAGCACAGCTTCCATATTAGACTCACTGTTCTTCCACCAAAAATTAAAAATGTTAAAGATATTAGCATTATTCAAAATTATTTTACTTACTCATTCCTTCAGTAAATATTTGTGAGAATTTATTATGCAGCAATGTTCTTGGTGTTAGAGCAGTGAGCAAAATAAAATTCCAACCCTTGGGGGGCTTACATCCCAGAGGGAGAAAAGGGGTAATAAACAAATAAATATGTGGTATCTCAGGTATTGATAACATGAACAAAATTAAGGTAAAAATAGAGTTCCAACTATAACAGCGTTGGAAAGGGGTTAAAATAACGTAGCTTTTACTTAGATAAGGTAGTTTCTGAGTCACTTTGGGCTGCTCTAATGAAGTGAGTACCATAGACTGGGTGGCTTACAAATAACAGAAATTTATTCCTCACAGCTCTGGAGGCTAGAAGTTCTAGATCAGGGAGGTAGCATGGTGGGGTCCTGGTGAGGACCCTCTCCCAGGGTACAGACTGCTGACTTCTAATTATATCCTCATGTGGTGAAAAGAAGTCAAGAGAGCTCTTGGGGGCCTCTTTTGTAAGGGCAGCCATTGCATTCATGAGGGCTCCACACTCACTATCTAATCCCTTTCCAAAGTCTCCACTTTCTAATGTCAGCATGTTGGTGCTAGGATTTCAACACACGAATTTGGAGGGGCACAAGTATTCAACCATTGTAGGTAGTAAGCAAAGTCCCCAATGATTAGATAAAATTTGAGCAGAAATATAAAGAAGGTGAGGGAGCAGGCCACGTGGACAGAGAAAGAGAAAGCAGCCTTCCTTCTGGAAGATTTTAAAAATAAAAAGAGAGAAAGACAGAGAGAGAAGCAGAGGGTTGGAGAACTTGCCAGCAGAAGACAAAATCTGTAGAACCCTACGGGCAATAGTATTAGCCCTGGATTTTATTTTGAGCGAGTAGGAAAGTCATTAGAAATTTTAAGCAGAAGAGTAACCTGACAGACCTAAGATTTTCAGAAAATCGTGATAGCTATCAGAGGAGCCTTTAGGGTGGGTCAGCAGCGGGGCTTAGATGGAAACAATAGGGAAACCAGAAACAAACAAAACTTCAAGGAGGATACAGCTAGCATTTAAGAGGCAATTAGTAATAAAGTAACATTTATTTAACAAAATTTAATTTACACTTTTTGCTGTGTACAAATACTCTGTGATGCATTTGTGCTTTGCAAAGAAAGGTCGTGTAACTGGGTAGACCAGTTTAAGTTGCTCTAAATTGAAAAGAAAATAAATTATTACTTCCAATTTTTTTAATGCTATTATGTCAAAAAGGCAGGTAAGTAAAAAAGCTACAAATCAAATCAAATGAAATTATTAGGCTTACAAAACCTCTCATCTCACAATGCACAAACAGATGTCAGCTCCAGCACAATTATCTCCTTATCATCTTCCAGATTTTTTTAAGGACAGTTCCATGGCTGTTGCTTGACTTATGTTATTCTTTTTGGGAAGACTTTCTTCTTCTGCTTCTCTAATTAATGCCTACACCTTCATTCAAATCCTTCCATAAGACTCATTTTCATCAGTATAGTTTCTGTGATTAATGTGACCGCATGCTGAGCATACCCCCTACTTTGCAAGTATAAGTAGTAAGGCAAATGTAATTTGTACAACATTGTACATTAGGTGAGAAGCAGCAGAGTCAAGCAAAAAAATAAATAAATAAAACAAAATGCAGGCTGTGCAATCAGATACGAGAATTTTAATCGACTCGATTGTGAGATCTTGCACAAGATGCCTAACTCTTCTAACTAAACTTTCCTTGTTTATGCAATGGGAGTAACAAGGGCTATCCCCTGTGTGTGCTGTGAAAATCAGTTGAATGACATAATTGCTATCACAGATGAGGCACTTAGAATCTGGCTCCAGAGACCAATCTTAATCATTACCCAACACTGCCTCTTTGATAACATTTATAAAACACATAGTCTAGTGATTGACACAATGTAGACATTGACACAAATAATACTTGTCTTTTCATCTTTGTGTTTCCCTGATTGTTGTGTTATTTATCATTTTCTTTCAAACAAATGGATAATTTGTGGCAGGCAGGAAATGTATAAAGTACTGTGTGTAACACAGCCAATGGATGAGTGGCTACAGAATAATAAATGAAAGGAAAACAGGTTTTAAATAACTAATAAGTGAGATTTTTAGTAAACCAATAAGCTTTGCCATAAGGTAAATGCTGAGTAACAATTCTACAAAACGCGCAACCTCAGTTGTGAAAACTTTGCTAAGTACCTGTATTTCCTTAAACTCCCACCCTAAAATTGGTCAAGTGATTTAGCAGATGCAAGCTGATAGTCATAATGAAAAATTAGACAAATAAGTCCATCAGATAGATGCTGCTAACCTCAAATAATACTTCAAAGCTTACCTGAAACTCGACAATTTTCTCTTCCTTTGCTTCTCTTAATATTTGAACCAATATTTTGCTCAAACTTTCACCATTCATGATTTCTCCATTTTATTTCTAGCAAGATTTTACATGGCAAGGAAATCTAAGTGGGCCAAGTAATAACACTTCAAATTTTCCCCCTTTTAAAATTCTCCTCCCCTCATTGGAAAAGGAGTCCTTTTCCACCCACCACGTTCAGTGCCCCTTCCTCTGTGCCTCAATCTCTGTTCCCACCACCTCAGGAACCTCAGGATTCATCTGCTATTCCCTTCCCTGTCTGGGTCCCAACCTCTTCCTTTCTGTCTTCCCTTTCTACTGAGCCTATAAAATTCAAATTACTACTCCCATAACAAAACTGAAAAACAACAAAAACTTTTATCTTGGACCTCCCAACAAATTTCCAGAAATATAGTACACACAAGCTATCTCTATTTTCTCTGTTCAAAAATGATTGAAGCTGTTCCTGCCAAAAGCACCGCCACATTCTCGTTGTGAACCATTTTTGTCCTTCTGCCTCCTTAACATTTATGCAGCACTAGACATCAGCCGTCCCTTCCTCCTCGGACACTGTCTGGCTTCTGTCAGTTTCCCCTTCTCTGTTTTCTCTATCTCTAGTCTCCCTGGCAGGCTCTCCTTCTCCCTCAGTCACTACAGTTGACCAGATCCTCTTCCCCCGCCTACAGCCTCCTTTCTGGAGACTTTGCTTTGTCCATGCATCAACTTCGATCTCTCATAAAGACTGGGAAAATATACAGCACTAACTGATCACCACTGAGCTCCATACCCCAAATTCTCCTGCTGATAGGATGTATCAGGTACACCTGAGCTCAGCACATTCAAAAGTGGACTCATTTTCTTCCAGTTCCAAACCCATTCCACTTCCTCTATAACCCAAATATTGGTTCCTTATTCACCCATTTATACCAGAAACCTGAAAGTTACCTTTGACTTACCTCATATAATCCTGCACTATGGATTTCACAGACTGTGCCCCTTTCAATGTTCAGAGGGAGCTTAAGAATTTTAGATAATATGTGCTTTACGAAGGAGCTGGTGACAGACCCAACTCCCAAACGAAATTACAAGTAACTGTGCAGGAAAAATAGCAAACTCCCTGCAATACAAAACTTTAAATTCATATATCCCCCTCTTCTCTATTTCCTTCAGAGTCCATGCCTTTGAGAATGACTGTACTTTTTTATTATTAAGTCATATATACATACATCATGAATACATTTATGCCTTACATGAAGTACTTATAAAGTACTGATATTTATAAAGTACTGTTCTTATAAAGTATTAATAATCAATGTGTTGATTATTTGTACAAATTGCAGGCCTTACATCCTACTAATTAACATAGCTTTTACCTCATTTACTTAATCACAGTGTTAAAACATTTGTGTTCTATACTTGATAGATTTGACTTGTACCCTTGCAATATGCTCCATAGGTGTGGTCCCACCATTCACCCTCTCTCTATGGAGCCACCCCATCCCTTTCCTTTCCCCTCCCTTTCCCTCCTTCATCTTGGGCTATAGTTGTGATTCATCTTTCATATGAAAGTGTGAGTGATTATAAATTAGTTTCATAGTAGTACTGAGTACATTGGATTTTTTTTTCCATTCCTGAGTTACTTTACTAAGAAGAATATTTTCCAGCTCCATCCATGTAAACATAAAAGAGGTAAAGTCTCCATCTTTTTTTAATGCTGCATAGTATTCCATGGTATACATGTACCATAATTTATTAATCCATTCATGGGTTGATGGGCACTTAGGTTTCTTCCATGACTTGGCAATTATAAATTGAGCTGCAATGAACAATCTGGTGCAAGTATCTTTGTTGCCAACTGATTTTTGGTCTTTTGGAAATACAACTAGTAGAGGAATTGCAGGATCAAACGGCAGGTCTACATTTAGATCCCTGAGTGTTCTCCAAACTTCTTTCCAAAAGAAACATACTAGCTTGCATTCCCACCAGCACTACAGAAGTGTTCCCTTTACAATAGTGCCAAAGAAGATGAAATATCTGGGAGTGTATCTAACAAAGGACATGAAATATCTTTATAAAGAGAACTATGAAACTGTGAAAAAAGAAATAGCTAAAGATGTTAATGAATGGAAAAATATACCATGCTCATGGCTGGGAAGAATCAATGTTGTTAAAATGTCTATACTACCAAAAGCAATCTACAGATTTAATGCAATCCCTATTGAAACACCTCTGTCATACTTTAAAGATCTGGAAAAATTAGTATTTAGTTTTATATGGAAAATGACAGTACTTCTTATGCAAAGCATTTCCTTTATGGTTCTTGTCACAATTAAAATTGTTTCCGTGGTGATTGATTTCATACCTGCCTCCCCTATTCTAAAATTTTAAAAAACTCTTAAATGAATGCAAAATTCTGTATCAATTGTCTATGTTTAATTAACTGTCAAGCCCATTCACTGAGTTTTTATTTAAATTATTGTGTTGTTCACTTCTATAATTTCCATTTTGTTCTTTATTATAACTTTTGTATATTTTGCTAAGGTTTTCCAATTTTTCAATCGTTTCAAAAGAATTTGAACTCACAAACAGCTCTCAGTTCCTGCCCTTCCCTGGGCTGATGCTGCTGCCACACCTGCTTTTGTCCCAGCTATGCTCCCCCGGGGAGTGGGTGGCATCTTGGGCTCACAAAAGCAGCAATGCTGACTCAGCCCCACACTGGGAGTATGCTGCCTCTGCAGGTGTGGATTCTATTCTCCATCCCTGCCGCACCCTGCCTGGGCAGTTACCACCTCAGGCCTACCCTTCACTCATGGGGCCTGCATTTTCGTCCCAGATCTGTTACACCTATGGCCACCACCAGAGCAGAGGCCCGGCTCCCTCTGCTTGCTAAGAGAGGCAGGCAGTCTTTCTCCAAAACATCACCAGGGACTTGTAACAGCCCACACCCTGTCCACACCTCTCAAGAAAATGCCCAAGAATCTGGACTCCATGGGTGACAGGCTTCCAGACCACAAGGTGAGAGTGGAGGGGAGTGCTGGGAGTTCAGAATTGTGGGTAGCAGATATGTTCAGTTTTATGCATGGTAGGATAGTGCCATGGCACAGTAGTGTGCCCTCTCTGGGAAGGAGTTCTGGTTTTTGGAGGGTCTCTCCCATGGAATACAATAGGAGGAAATCTGAACTCTGCTCGCCTGTTTGTAGAAAGTATACTATGAGCCATTGTCATGGGGGAGGGGACTCCTCTCTGCTTGGCAATGGGTTTTTTACCTATTGTTTGTTTCCTTGGGGTCACAGCTCACCTCAGCAGCATGATGTGCATTCTTTAACCTTCTCTCTTGGCTCAGCTCCAAACCATCAGCTGACTTGCTAAACTTTTGTCCCTTAACTCTCTGGAGAGTTAAACTCTCCTCTGTGTAAAGCTGGCTCCAGTTGGCCATCTTGCCTCCTCCAAAAACCTACATTTTAAAAAGTAGCCTCTTGTCAAATTTGCAGATGAGCATCGTGGGCTACCTAATTTTTCCTGACATTATATAATCTTGCTTTTGAGTTACCTGACACAGAAAATACATTGCCCTTGACTTGGGTTGGTCTTTTAAACTTTATTTTAACTCTAGATTATAAGTTTTTGGAAAATTGGTCCATTTCTCATGTCTTTGTAGATCCACAAATGATCAGTAAATAAAGTACCCTTCACATTACAGGTTCAAATGGATAAGACTAAATATAAACTACTTAGCCAAACAAATTATATAACTACCAGTTGCACTGATATACTTGATTTCTTTTAATCCTGACTCCTTCATTTACTAAAAGAAAAAGAAAAGATGAACCAAGATTTGACCATAGGCAATTATGTAAAGTGGGATTGATTGCAAAACCACCAAAATATTATGATGATTAAATTTTTTCTGCAACATATTCCCTTTAAAAAAAAAATCACATTTATGTTATGATATGGTAATATATCAATAGAAGCAAAAACAACGACCATATGATCCTTTCAATAGATGCAGAAAAAGCATTTGACAAGATTAAGTACCCTTTCTAACAAGAACACTTAAGAAAATAGGCATATATGGCACATTTCTTAAACTTATTGAATCCATCTATGACAAACCCACAGGTAACATCATGCTGAATGGTATAAAACTGAAAACTTTTCCACTTAGAACTGGAACCAAACAAGGATTTCCACTATTACCACTATTATTCAACCTAGTTCTAGAAATTCTAGCAAATGCAATCAGGTAAGAGAAGGCTGTAAAGGGCATCTAAATGGGAACAGAGGAGGCCAAACTGTCCTTCTTAGCTGATGATTTGATTTTACACTTTGAAAACCCCACAGACTCAACCACAAAACCCCTGAAAGTCATCAAAAAATAAAGTAATGTCTCAGGGTATAAAATCTATGTCCATAAATCAGTAGTCTCCATATATGCCAATAACAGCCAAGTTGAGAAGCAAATCAAGGACACAATTCACTTCACATTAGCTTCAAAGAAAATGAGATACGTAGGAATACACCTAATGAAAGAGATAAAGGATCTTTACTAAGAGAATTATGAAACCCTAAGAAAAGAAATTGCAGAAAACACTAACAAATGAAAGAACATACCATGCTCTTGGTTGGGAAGAATCAACATTGTCAAAATGTCTCTTCTACCCAAATGTCTATCTACAAATTCAATGCAATCCCCATTAAAATACCAACATCATATTTTGAAGAACTGGTAAAAAAGGTACTTCATTTTGTATGGAACCAGAAAAAACTCCATACAGTTAAGGATACTTTACCAATAAAAACAAAGTTGAAGGCATCACCCCACCAGACGTCAAGCTATATTACAAGTCCACAGTAATCAAACCAGCATGGTATTGGTGCAAAAGGATCAGATGGAACAGAATAGAAAACCAAGAGATGAAACCAGTCTCTACTTGCCATATGATCTTCAATAAACCAAACAAAAGCAAACAGTAGGGAAAAGAACCCCTATTCAATAAATGGTGCTGGGAAAACTGAAAAAGTACATGAAGAAAAGTGAAACTGGACCTGCACCATTCACCCCTTACAAAAATTGACTCAAGATGGATAAGAGACTTAAATCTAATATACAAAATGATTAAAATATTGGAAGAATATGAGGGGAAAACTCTTAATGATGTTGGACTGAGGAAAGATTTTATGACAAAGACTTCAGCAGCCATCGCAACAACAAAAATTAACAAATGGGACTTAATTAAGCTGAAAACTTCTGCACAGCTAAGGACACAAGCAAAGCTAAAAGACAACCTTCAGAATGGGAAAAGATATTTGCAGGGCATCAATCTGACAAAGGGTGATAATTAGAATCTACAGAGGTTTCAAATTTCTCAACAGAAAAAGAGTAAACAAACCCATCTACCTGTGGGCAAGAGATATAAACAGAACTTTCTCTGATAAAGACAAACAAATATCTAACAAACATTTGAAAAATGCTCATCATCCCTGATTGTCAGAGAAACACAAATCAAAACCACCCTGAGATATCACCTAAGTGATATTCTCCAGTGAGAATAGCCCACATCCCAAAATCTGCAGATGCTGGTGTGGATGTGGAAAGAAGGGAACACTTTCACACTGCTGGTGGGACTGCAAACTAATACAACCTTTCTGGAAGGAAGTATGGAGAATCTTCAAAGAACTCAAATTAGACATCCCATTCGATCCTGCAATCCCATTACTAGGCATCTACCCAGAAGAAAAATAATCCTTTTTATCATAAGGATTTATTTGCAGTAGACTGTTTATCACAGCTAGTTTATAATCGCCAAAATATGGAAACAGCCTAAATGCCACCAACCCAGGAATGGATTAACAAGCTGTGGTATATGTATACTGTGGAATACTAGTCAGTCATTAAAAAAGATGGAGACTTTACATCTTTTGAATTAACCTAGATGGAGGTGGAATACATTCTTCTTAGTACAGCGTCACAAAAATGGAGAAGCAAGAATCCAATAGATGATCTAATACAAAAGGGAGAGAGGAATGAGAGGTGGAGAGAGGGGAGGAGGGAGGAGGATGGGGGTCACAGTGTAGGGCACACCTCTCGGGGGTGGTACACAATTACAAGAGGGACATTACCTAACAACTGCAATCAGGGTAACCTAATTCTTTGTACCCTCAATGAATCCCAAACAATAAAAAAAAATAATAAAAATAAATCACATCACCACATATCCCATGAATATGTATAATTATTTAGCAATTAAAAAAATACTTCGTGTGACTAATATAGTCTGTTCAACTATTCAATTTGTGTAGCATAATAAAAATTGAATTGTTCTGGCTCGGCGCCTGTGGCTCAATGGGCTAAGGCGCCAGCCACGTACACCTGAGCTGGCGGGTTCGAATCCAGCCTGGGCCTGCCAAACAGCAATGACGGCTGCAACCAAAAAATGGCCGGGCGTTGTGGTGGGCGCCTGTAGTCCCAGCT
>CAUYRH010153093.1:0-16010 GCA_963574655.1 Perodicticus potto | reverse complement strand
ACATCTCTACATCGAATGTCGGAAAACACAGCAGAGAGAATCTACAACATACAATAAGAATAGGACAGAATAAAATTTCATTTTACTTGAGACCTTCACATCAATCCCATTTGTTAGCAAATTGAGTCTATGTTTGAATTCCCTGGGCCGTAAAAATATTGCATGCTGCCTATTTTCACAGAGAAGGAGCCTTATATTACTTGAGTAAATAAAGCATTGTTAGGTCAAGTGATTTGCTTCAGAGTTTCTCTTTAATTAAATTTGATGTCTTCTCTTAAAAAGAGACTTGCATTTCTGATTTCACATTTTTCTTTCTTGAAAAGGAGAATTTATTATTATTTCCATTTTTAACATGTTTTTTTTAGTCATCTTCTTTCCCCATTGCTAAAGTTACCTAAAATCTTAGTTCCAATTTATATATAACTGTATATAAAATGACTAACATATGGCTAAAATCAATAATTATTCAAAATATTAAGTTTTACTGATACATTATTTTATACTACTTCTTGGATGCCATAGCTTTTTCTTGGATTTATATTTCATTTTGCTAAAGCATATGGTAATGCTTTCAAATAAAATTTGGAGGTAATAATGTTAGCGATAAACAGAACATCCTGCCTTAAAATCTTTACATTGCCCTCACGCTTGACAAGTAGATTGGCTAAGTACAGAACTAAAAGTTTAAAGTGCTGAATGTATTTATCTCCCTTCATTCTTTACAAGGTTTTTGTTTCTAGTCCTTATCTTAAACATTGTTATTGTTATTAAATTTTAAGCCTTTTTAATTCTGTGAAGGCAAAGAGTGGAAACCTAATAAACACATGTATATGTAAAATATATAAAAATAATAATAATAATAACTAAAAGTTTAAAGTGGTGGTTTCCCCCAGAATTTCAAAAATACTGCTCCTTTGTCTTTTATATCCAAGGTCTCCGAATGAGAAAACTAATGTCTGTGTGACCCTCTTAATTGTTCCTTGTTTATTTATTAATCCCTAACCCTCTCTGGAGGCCTTTAAGATTTTCTCTCTATCCTTGGTGTTCAGGAATTTCACAACAGGCCAGGTGTGAAGGATCACGGCTTTAATCTCAGCACTTTGAGAAGCCGAGGTGGGAGGATGGCCTGAGGCTAGGAGTTTAAGACCATCCTATGTAATATAGGGAGACCCTGTCTCTACAAAGAATAAAAATAATCAGCCAGGCATAGTGGCATGAGCCTATTGTCCCAACTACTCCAGAGGCTGAGGCAGGAGAGTTGCTTGAGCCCAGAAATTCAAGGCTACAGGGAGCTATGATATGTCTGTGCGCTCCAGCCTGGGTGACACAACTAGATCCCTGCCTCTAAAAAGATGGATGGAAGATGTGAGGGTGCTCAGCTCATCCACTGGGTGAAGAGCTCAACTACAACTTGAACTTGAACTTAGAAATGAAAACAATGTAACCTAAACATTTGTACCGCTATGTCAATCTGAAATAAAAAACAAAGATAGACGGAAGAAAGGAAGAAAGGAAAGAAAGAAAGAAAAAGGAAAGAAGTAAATTTCAAAACAGGGACTTCACTCTTTTATCTTTTTTTATCCTGCTTGATATTCAATGGACCTTTTATTTAGTCTTACATTCTTATGTTTCTTTAGCTCTTAGGTATTTCTTTCATCTTTTATTTGATTATTTTTTAGGATCCATTCTTCCTATTTTGTCTTCCTTAAACTTTCATTAGATTTTGAAACTATTCTCCATTACTCTTTATTTTCTTTTATACTTTATTATTTAGGGTGTTGGTTGCATGCTGTAACAAGGACAGCCCTAAAATTATATGACTTGAAAAACAAAGTTTTATTTCTCTCTCACAGAAGGATCAGATGTGAGCATTCCACGTTGTCGAAGCACTTTGTTCCACACGTTCATTCAGGGACCTGTGAAATGTGATTATACAAACAGGGTCTCTCCTGTCATTCCCAGCTAAAGCAGAGTTGAGTCACCAGAAGGAATAATAACTTGGGGCACACAGCACCTGCTCCAAAAACCAAATTTTCCATAAGCGCTGGAAGCCAGTTTAGTCTAACAACCAACCTGCTGTAACTCTTGGGCTGGTTTTACCTTCTACGACTGGTCTAACCTACTAGGACTGGTTTCATTCACAAATCAGAGCTTGCCAGCTCCCTAAAACTTGACTAGTGCTTATGAATTTTTTTCAAAACAATACCTAACATTCCTCCTTTTCCTAGAACCTCCAATCTTCTTTTTGCCCTTCTGATATACTGAAAACCACCCACCCACTTTGTGTGTGCCCCAAATTGCATTTCTTGCTTCCCAAATAAAATGGTAAATTGTGAGATTCATCTCTATGTTTCATTTGACTATGATATCACTGGTGTCAGAAGCAGAGTTCTAAAGCTATCTCACACTGGGGAGAATCACCAGCCCTTGGAACTATATGAAAAGCGGTACCCACATTAGGCCCCCAAAACCCTCACTTCTGTGGGTTGCCTCCTTTCCTTATGATGAGTCACTCTTGGACCAAATTTGTGATTTTTAGTTGAGTTCTGTTCCTCGCATTTTTACAGAGAAGTCTTTCACCCTGTGGGTGGGAGATCTACTGGGGTGGACCTTTTTTCTCCCATCAGATCTCAGCTGTGAAGTCTGAGTAAAGGGACATTTCCCTTCAGGTTGAGGCCTCAGTAAAGGGACTTTTCTTTCTCCCTTCAGTTGCATAAGGTGGCTTATCATCATTCTTGGTAAGAACATACTTTATTTTCTGTCGGCCCTTGCGTTTTAGTGTGGCTTTTATGTATTCAGCACTTGCATTTTAATTGACTTTTGTGTATCCAGAACCACCTAGATAAATGTGTTTTCAAATGAGCCCTCTAAGTTCAAAGGCATGCCAGGATATTTTCTGGGAAACCATCTGGTAACATGTTCAAATATTATAGGGATCATTCAAACAGTCTGTTGTTCTTTAAACTATAAGACTGCAACTATAAAATCATATACCACAAATAAGATATATGTCAATTGGTATCTTAAAGCTAAAGAAAACAAATAAACATTCCGGTCTCAAAGATTGCCTCACTACAAAATGTTGTCTCACAGTTTGCTGGGACATTTTCTTCTCTGAAGCTCTCCTTTACCCTTCTTAGAATTTTTCCTCTTTATCCTTCTCCAAGCTCCCTTCTCCCAAACTCCTCAGCTATTTTGGCATATTGACTATTTAACTAAAAGCACTTGAAAACCAGTAGACATAAAAGAAAATCATTTCAGGCAGTGCCTGTGCCTCAGTGAGTAGGAAACTAGCCCAATATACTGAGGGTGGTGGGTTCAAACCCAGACCTGGCCAGCTAAAAAAACAGCAATGATAATTGCAACAAAAAATAGCTGGCATTGTGGTGGGCACCTGTAGCCCCAGCTACCTGGGAGACTGAGGCAAGAGAATCCCTTAAGCCCAAGAGTTGGAGGTTGCTATGAGCTGTGACACCACAGCACTTTACCCAGGGTGACAAAGTGAGACTTTGTCTCAAAAAAATAATAAGAAAATAAAATAAAAAAAGAAAATCATTTTGACTGTTTCTTAAAAGCAAAAGATGAAATTCTCATGTAAAGGACACCCTGTTTATACTAAAAGGAATGAATACATTCTTACATTCAAAGACGAAGAATTGAGACTAAGAAAATACTGTACAGAGCTTGGGAAAAATAACTCTTTTCTTTGGGGCCTTTTCACATTTTTATAGTTGACTATTATACAGTATATTAGTAACTGATTCAAACTGCTGTATCCAAAATTTGGGTCACAGCCTCAATAAAATCACATATTTAAAAAATTTCTTAAAGTTTAGGCTTAAAACACATTTTGTCAGAAAAATAATCCAGATACAATTGCCTTTTGTAAACCGATGAATCTATAAGTTTTACTCTATCATGGCTACCAGATCTTTCTTTGTTGCGTGCATATGTGTTTAAGTGCATTTACACATATGTATATGTGTTATGTTGCATGTTGTGTCTAAGTGGTAAAACCCAGCATAGCTGGCCAGAAATCCCTTAAGGAATTCTATTTAGATAAATTGGCACTCATGAAAACATATAGCAATTAATCCCCCTATTCTTTTACTTCCTGTGACTAAAAGCCTTTGATAAGTTAATTGGTTAAAATTGATGATAAAATAAAATTAGAAATGTCTTCAGAATTGTCAACATACATTTTTGCCTGGGTTTACTGATCAGACAATTTTTTATTTGCCTCTGTTAGATGTTTTAAGGTTGCGAGGCTATAAACCCAGCCTAAAACAGAATGCTCTTTGTGCAATGATTAATTTAACATTGTTGATTTAATAAAAACAGCTGTGTCTTGTGAGTTATAGAATGGATTCCCATGTATTCAACTTTAAGTCTCTTACTTAAGTAAATACTTGATATTAATAGGTTATAAAACTGGCTAATAAAAGAAATAACTTACAATAATGACTAGCACTATCTAATATCTCAGTTTTCATTAGTAATCGAGGTATAATTGCTAAAAAATAAGTTAGGTAATTATAAATTGAATAAATGTTTACAAATAAACTTTTTAATATAATTTAATTTTTTTAATTATGTTACGTTAAATAAGAGATATTCGTTAAATGCCTAAATCATAGTCAAACAAGATTTTAAAAAAGAAATTGCTAAATAAATATAACTTTGTTCTTATGAAGTTTTATAATAAGACTACATATAGTTAGGTCTATTAATAAAAATGAAAATTTAATAAAAGCATAATTTTTTTAAAAAAGCATAATTTTATATAAGAAAGAGTATTTTTTTTTTTTGAGACAGAGCCTCAAGTTGTCACCCTGGGTAGAGTGCTATGGCATCACAGCTCACAGCAACCTCCAACTCCTGTGCTCAAGCAAGTCTCCTGCCTCTGCCTCCCAAGTAGCTGGGACTACAGGCGCCCGCCACAACGCCCGGCCATTTTTTGGTTGCAGCCATTATTGTTGTTTGGCGGCCCCAGGCTGGATTCAAACCCTCCAACTCAAATGTATGTGGCTGGCGCCTTAGCCGATTGAGCCACAGGCGCCAAACCAAAGTAAGATTCTTAAATGATAAATTTTTGTCATGAAGTAAAATGACTGGTTATTGAAAAAAGATAAAGTATGAAACAAAGCAGTAAGTGTAAGCCTGTCTGCCATTAAAAGTCTATGTCATAAAAAGATTCATAAGGGGGAAATTTGTAAAACAAATTTTGTATGTGATCAAATGAATTTTGTGTATAATCAAGTATAATTAAAAAGGAATTACTTCTAAGTCTTTCTAAAGATTGAACTTTAATATTAAAAATACACTAATACAGGCTCTGCGCCTAAAGCTCAGCAGCTGGAGTGCTGGTCACATGCACCGGGGCTGGTAGGTTCATACTCGTCATGGGCCTGCCAAACAATGACAACTACAACAACAAAAACAAAAAATAGCTGGGCGTTGTGGCGGGCACCTGTAGTCCCAGCTACTCGGGAGGCTGAAGCAGGAGGATCACTTGAGCCCAAGCATTTGAGGTTGCTGTGAGCTGTGACGCTACAGCACTCTACCAAGGGCGACATAGTGAGACTATCTCAAAAAAAAAAAAAACTAAACTAAAAAATGTTAAAAGAGCAATATTTTCCTGTTCCTGAAGGAATATCTTCCTTTTCCTGAAGCATCATCAATCTGCTTTTAATAAAACTGCAAGGGGGGTTGATTTTCAGGTCTACAAATCTGCTTCTTTAACAACAATCTCCCGAACTGCGGACAGCGTCTATTGCCGCCACATTTCTTCCTGAGATCTAATTAATTTCTCTGGTCTCAGGTTTAAAATACTGTCCTCTTTCCTTAAAATGCTAATCTCATATCTTGAGGTAAACTTTACCTTTTGACACGTCTCAGATTTATTTCTCAGAAGTTCAACTTTGCTGTACCTCACTGCACAAAGTCTGCAGGTCACATACATCATGGTCTTCTGTTGTTGCCTTGATGTATCTTTTTGCTTGGCTGGGGTCATGGTTCTCTTCTTCACCCTTTTTTGCCAACTCAGCTGACTTTCTTTTTTCCAGTTCTAACTCTGTTGTTATGGCCTGAGGGTGAAATGTTTATCTCAGAAGCCCAGAAAAGCAGTGTTTTCCTCAAGTATAACCTGATTCTGTTCCCTTGCCTTTTCTTGATACACGCATGTCTTATTGTTCCAGGTAACCAGGAAACTTCCTGGGCTGTTACTAAGAGCTGTATGTTCCTCTATTCAAGGTACTAGTTTTCTTGTTTACGTTCCCCTGTAATACCATGTACAGTGTACACTCATAACCTTGGACTCATAACCTTGTGTCTGGTTAAATTCAAGGATCCTTTTCGTCAGGTTCTAGGGCTCGGTTATCTTAACAAGCTCTCTTTAAGGAGAAACAACCACACTGCAGAAGATTTTCTTTTTAACTTTTTGGTCACTGGCCTAAAAACACAAAGATTTTACACTTCATCAAGATAATTTTCCTGTGTTATCTTTACTAGGTTTTTAATTACTTAGGAAATCTGAGCTTTAAAAGTGTTGAAGTTTTTATATCCATGTAATTTTCTGTATTGCTTTTGAAGGCTTTGTGATTATGACTCTAGTTAAATGAATCACTGTTATTTTACGGTAAACCGCCATTCCGTTTTGATCAAATGTTTTGAGCCTTTTAATAGTCTTGGCAAACTTCCCCAAAGTCAAATCCCAAATTAAGCCATTTGAATTAGAATTAACTATGGGATTTTCCAATCAAGCCTCTGAAAAGCCACCAAAGATATATCTATTATCTTTTAGAGATATTAAATGATCAGGCTTATTTGGTAAATCGCATGAGAAACATTGTCAAATGATAAGTGATATTAGATCTTCTCTTAGTAGCATTCATGGGTATGTTGTCCATATGAGTATTTTTAATATTTTTCTGGTTTTTGTTATCTTTTTTTTTTTTTTTTGAGGCAGAGCTTCAAGCTGTCACCCTGGGTAGAGTGCTGTGGCATCATAGCTCACAACTAACCTCCAATTCCTGGGCTCAAGCGAGTCTCCTGCCTCCACCTCCCAAGTAGCTGGGACTACAGTTGCCCACCACAAGGCCCGGCCATTTTTTGGTTGTAGCCGTCATTGTTGTTTGGCGGGCCCGGGCTGGATGCGAACCCGCCAGCTCAGGTGTACATGGCTGGCGCCTTAGCCGCTTGAGCCACAGGTGCCGAGCCTTTTGTTATCATTTTGTATAGTTTGAAATTTTTATTATGCACGTATTATTGTGACAAAACAGTAAAGCTCTCAAGCCCAAATAACTAAAGTCCAAAAATCTAAAATCCATTCCTAAACCTTAACACTTATCCAAATCATCACTGTTGCCCGTAATTTCAATCTTACAGTGCTAATCCTAGGATGCCGCAGCAGCCCACTGAATGAGTGTGAATGCCAAGCCTTACTAGCATCAGAGCTGCGCTTGCTCTGAAATACCCACTGGTTTTTGTTTCTTTGTTTCTCTCATGACAAGAGCTTTACAAAGGAGATAGATGTTTGAGATTAAGTGGTGGCCAGAGAATAGAGATCTTTTCTTCGTACACAGAAGTAATAACAGGATGAGCTTCTCTGATTTTATGCCAAAGACATTTTAAAAAGACATAATTTATAGAAATGTCAATATTAGCAAACATA
Organism: Perodicticus potto; assembly: GCA_963574655.1. Taxonomy (NCBI): domain Eukaryota; kingdom Metazoa; phylum Chordata; class Mammalia; order Primates; family Lorisidae; genus Perodicticus; species Perodicticus potto. The sequence goes on along the minus strand of CAUYRH010153093.1, from coordinate 8,338 downwards.
ATTCTGGTTATCTTAAAATAGGCAGTTGGACAATGAAGTTCACAAACGCATCCTAGAAAAAGTGCTACATACCTCATTGCTAAATATCACTAGAGTCACCTTCAAAGTACTCTCCTGGGGAAGCTGTGGCCTGACACCAGCACCTAGTCTACCCTTCAAAGCACTTTTTCTAGGGTGAGTTCCCGAAGTTAATTGTCTGACCTCAAACAGTGTAGGCTCTGATGGCCATACCAGGAAAGGAGTTCCAAAATTGCTCTGAAGGGTGGACTAGATGCTGGCACCAGTGCCTAGCTTCCCGAGGGCGACTTCTCAGAAGGTGACCATATTGACATCCAGCAATGAGATATATAGTACTTTTTCTGGGAGGAATTCAAGAACTTAATCGCCTGATTTCATGTAATAGAAATAACTAAAATTCCTTGCCAATGGTAAAGTTTCATCAGATTTTTACCTGCCATCATCATGGATAGTCTACGCTTTTGTCATCCACAGTTGTTGTTTTGAATTCTTCTCTAAAAGCATTTACAGATTCCTGGAAAAGATTCCAACCATTACTCTTAAATACAGGTTTCTGACAGCTTTAACATCAGGAAATAAGTAAAACTTTCCAGAACTCTAATATGAACTAATTGGTTTGTGAAACTACTAATCAAGATCAAACAGAACAAAAGCTAATTACGCAAAGTTAAAGAATTGACAAAGATGACGTTTTATAAATTTTATTAAAATAGTGTTGGATTTCTACTTAAATGTCCTGTTTTCCAGATTCAAGGAATTTTTTTTCTTCTAAGTTACTGATAATTCACAGCAATTTATAATGTATACTTTTGTAAAGCATTTGGAACTTTTTTCCCCTTACTTGATTCCTTCAGGATTCAGAAACTATTTGTCAGGATTCTTATGGCAATACGGTTATTTGTGTAATACCAATGAAACACTATTTATTCTCTCTTTATAATTTCATTACCAATGAAAACATTGGTAATAGGGCCGAATGGAGGGACCTGCCCAAACAGAACGGCAGGGACACAGAAATGAGTGCACAAGTCCAGCCCAGGAAGGAATCAAATCCCACCCCAAAGCCTTATATTCCCACCCCGCCTTAATCCACGTGCTGACTGCTTTTCGAACTCAGCCTACTCACACCCAAGTGAATAAAGGCCACATTGCCCACACAGAACCTGGACCCCGCTTGCTTTCGTTCACAACTCAGAATAACCTCTTATTTTTGGTGCCAAAAACCTGGAACGGGGATAAGTCCCCTTGGGAGCCAAGATACCCCCAATCAGACCCACTCCCAACTAGACAGGCTCTCGTTCCCATGAGAGGAAGGGAAACTCGGGGACACCTCCGACCTCCGCCCAGAATCCGTCCACTTATTAGTGAGGTGAGCATTCCTCTATAGCCCCTTTCTGAGCCTTTCAACTTCTCTTCCCTTTCTCCACTCTGGGCCAAAAACTCCAGTAGTCTGTGCTTCCTAAATCTGGCGCCAGTCAAGGACTAACCCCAGTGAGTCAGACACCTTGTCTGGTGCCTCATATGTGGGGACGCCCCACCCTGGGCCTGGATCACTCTTTCAGGGCTGGTTAAAGGTCCTTCAGGGACTCCTGGTAACCTCCTCGGCCCCAGCCTTGGCCACCTCCTTCCTCCTCCTCCTTGTAAGTTCTTTTTTCATCCTCCCTTTAACCTCATCTATTTTCTACACCCAGTTTCTGATATGGGAACTGCTCAGTCACAAATTCCCTCTTCTTCATCTTTAAGCTGCCTTTTAACTCACCTCAAGCCTCTACACCCTTATCCTGACCTTAAACCGAAATGCCTCTTTTTCTGTAATAGCACTTGGCCTATTGCAAACTAGACAATGGCTCACAATGGCCTAAAAATGGCACCTTTGACCTTTCAATCCTCATGGATCTTGACATTTACTGTCAGAGACTGGGCAAATGGTTGGAAGTCCCTTACATCCAGGCCTTCCTCCTCCTCCAAAACAATCATTCTTCGTTTTGGCCTTGCAAACCTTGTCAAATTTCCCTTGTACAGGCCAAACCAGGCCTCCCTGAGCCCTACCCCTGAGTCCCCTAACTCTCCATTATCTTCCTTTGACCTGGCAGAAAACCCTCCCCTTCTGTCTCCCCACAGACGCCCCCCCATCCTCCTCCTAACCAGCAGAATTCTACTCCATCACCTCCTACCTGCCTTCCGCCACTGGTGGATGGGAAAGGAAAGATGGCAGACCCAGATAGGAAGGGAAAGATGACAGATCAACTTCCCCACCTCAAATTAGATCTGGCCACACCTTTGGACATTCCACTTCCGACCACCACAATTTCTATACCCCTTCGAGAGGCTGCAGGAATGGAGGGTATCTTCAGGGGCATCTAATCCAATCATGATCTGACCTGGCATGATTTATATGTCATTCTTATCTCCATCCTGACTTCGGAGGAAATGGAGCAGGTCTCAACGCAACCCCAGGTACACGCCGTAGATCAATGGAGAACAGACCAAACCCCGTCAGAAGGTGCTAGGGCCACCCCCTGGGAAGACCCCAGTTGGAATTACCAAAGTGACTGTCCTAGAGTATGCCTCTGTAACCACATGGTCCAGTGTCTCTCAGAGGAACTTCAAAAAGCAGCCCATAAAGCCATCAATTATGGCCAACTAAAAGAAATAACCCAGAAACAGGATGAAAATCCTGCCCAGTTTTTAGCCCGTCTTAATGAAGTTCTCCACTGCTATACCAGCCGATCACCAGAGAGCTACGAGAGCAGGCTCATTATCAACATGCATTTTATCTCCCAGTCTATACCCGATATCCAGAAAAAACTCCAAAAGTCCCCCCAGGGCCCTCAGACCACCCTCCAAACAAAATATTGTCAACCTGGCCCTCAAGGTCTTCAGTAACTGAGAAGAGGCCTCTAAGCAGCAGCACCTCTCAGAGTTCCAGTTATTGACTTCACCATTAGACAAACCTTGGCTACTTCTCAAAACTCCTCTGGATGATCTGAAAAAAGAAAATCTCCCCCGGGACCATGCTTCAAGTACGGTATGCCAGATCACTGGGCCAAGCAGTGCCCAACTCCAAATCCCCCCAAGCCGTGTCCAGCCTACAGAGGTCCTCACTGGAAGTCTGACTGCCTAGGTCCTTCTGAGGATCTGGTTTGCAGTCACTCCCAGGACCTGGCTGATGTCCCTGACCTCTTGAGCTTGGCTGCTGAAGAGTGACAGTCTGGAGAGTCAGGAGGCCCCTTGGACAATCACCAGGACTGAGCTCCAGGTAACTCTGCTTGTGGAAGGTAAGCCAATCTCTTTTCTCATTGATACTGGGGCTACCCTACTCTCCTTCAAAGATCCTTTACAACAAACAGAGATCTCAGTGGTGGGTGTTGATGGCAATTTGCTATGCCCTCATGCTACTCTGCACCTGTGGTGCTCACTTTCCGGACACTCTTTTCCACATTTATTCCTTATCATTCCTTCACGCAGCATTCCCCTACTAGGCAGAGATATCCTCTCAAGATTACAAGCAACCCTGATGATTCCTGCCAGCTCCCACCTTTTACTACTCATCCTACTCCTCTCTAACCCCTCCCCTACAACCCTTCCATTCTCTTGATCCTACCTCCCTGTAGCCCCCATCATATAGGATACCTCTCTTCCTTCTCTAGACTCCCGGCATTCACCCATTCTTCTTGCCCTCCAACCCCAACATTCAGCTCCTTCCCTTAAACAATACTCAATCCCCATGGCATTAAACCACTCATCCTCAAACTCTTGTTGCCTAGTATTCTCCAACCTACTAACTCACCCTACAACACTCCCATCCTACCTGCAAAAAAAACGGATAGTTCATGTCAGTTAGTGGAAGACTTAGGGGCCATCAGTGAAATTGTTCAGCTTATTCACCCAGTAGTCCTTAATCCCTATACCCTCCTATCTACCATTCCTTCCAATACCTCCCACCACACAGTTTTAGCTCTCAAAGGTGCCTTTTTTACTATCCCCATCCATGAGCTCTCCCAACCGCTCTTTGCCTTCACCTGGACTGACCCTGATTCCTCTACTAGCCAACCACTCACCTGGACAGTTCTCCCACAAGGATTTAGAGACAGTCCTCATTACTTTGGTCAGGCACTTCAGGCCAACCTCCAGCAGTTAACTTTACTGAAAAATTCCACAGTTCTTCAGTACTTAGATGACCTTCTCTTATGCAGCCCCTCCCCGCTGCTTCCCGGCAAGACACCATTCACTTACTCTCCTTCCTTACCACCAACGGGTAGCGAATGTCCCCTTCCAAAGCCCAGTTAACCTCTCCCTCTGTCCAATAACCTCAGTATCCTCTTACAAGAATGAGAAAAACTCATTCCCCCTGACTGCATTCAGGCTATCTCCTCCTTACCCTTTCCCCAAATAAAAATGACCTCCTCTCCTTCCTGGGCGTTCTAGGATATTTTAGAGCCAATCTCACAGCCTCGGCTAAACCTCTATACACTGTCACTAAAGGTCGCCCAACTGACCTAGACCCCCACCAGCTTTGGTTAAGGTCCTTCCTCTCCCTACAGTTCTTTCTGTCCCAAGCACTCTCCCTCCATCGCCCTGATCCCCACTATCCATTTTACCTGTCAGTGTCAGCACATCGAGGATGTGCAGTGGGGGTTCTAACACAGAAACCTCACAAAAATTACCTCCCAATAACATTCTTCTCCAAACAGGTAGATTCATAGCCCTACGCTGGCCCCCTTGCATCTGAGCAGTGGCAGCCTTACAACCCTTCAATTCTCTCAATCCTACCTCCCTGTAGACCCCATTATATAGGATACCTCTCTTCTTTCTATAGCCTCCCATCATTCACCCATTCTTCCTCTCTCCAATCCCTTCCCTCCTTTTCCTGGAGGACTAGAAACTTAACCACCATGCCTCCACATATCTACTTACCCCTCATAACATTCCATCCCTTTTAAAACACTTACCATTTTTACTTTCCACACGCCATTTACTCCAGCTCCTAATCCTCAATGTAGAAAACCCAAACCTTCACTTTTTCCCTGGCCCAGCATATATCCCCTCATCTCTCTTAGCCACCCTCCACTCACATGACCCTCACACTTCCCAGAACTCATTCCACGATTGCTGCCCTTTTGTCACAGTAGCATTACACCCTTACACCCTTTTCCCAACATCTCCCTCTTTCCCTTACCCTGAAGACACCTAGTTTATCCACGGCAGTTCTTCTAAGCTCACTCCATCGCCAAGGTGTGCCTTGCCACTGTGTCTTCTTCCCGCGTCATTGTCTCTACTACTCTGCCCCCCACCCCGCACCTCCTCGCAACAGGTAGAACTCTCAGCCCTCACTAAAGCCTTACAACTTGCCTGAGGCCGCTCCATTAACATATACACAGATTCAAAGAATACTTTCCACATAAGCATCCCCATGCAGCTGTATGGCAAGAAGGACCATTCATTACCGCTCAAGGCTCCTGTATTGTCAATGTCACACTCATTAAAAACCTGAATGTGGCCACTCTCCCAAAAGAAGTAGCCATTGTCCACTGTAAAGGACACCAAAATAAAACAGATCCAATTTCCAAAGGCCAAAAATCTGACATAGAAGCCAAACGGGCAGCTCAACCTCATCCCAGAAGGCAAGTATTTGTCCTTCAATAAATTCTGTCTGATATATGCATCCGAAGAACAGGACAATTACCGGCTCCTTCCCACTTGGGTAGGATGGTTCCTTCAACAGGGAAAATTTATTCTTCCTTCCTCCCAAGCACTAAATATCCTCTCTTCCCTCCATAATAGCCTGCACATTGGCTCCAAGCCTCTTTAAACCCTTCTTTCTCTGCTCCTTTCTCACCATGACTATCTTCCCTTTTAAAACAGATAACCCAGTCTGGCACGGTCTGCACCCAGATCTCAGCCCAGGGAGCCATAAAAACACCCCCTTTCCCCACAGTTCAGGCCTGGGGCCAAACTCCCAGACAGGACTGGCAGATTGACTTCACCCACATGCATCCAGTACAAAAATATAAACTTCTTCGGGTTTGGGTAGATACCTTCTCAGGGTGGGTCAAAGCCTTCCCCACAATAGGCAAGAAAACCCATGAAGTTGTCTCCACCACATTATTCCTAGATTCAGTCTTCCCAAGGCCCCGATATTAAGCTGGGCTAATGGCCCAGTGTTCATTAGCCAGCTCACCTCTCAAACCTCACAAGCCCTAGGAAGTCAGTGGTGCTTGCATGTGCCTTACAGGCTGTAATCATCAGGGAAAGTAGAACAAGTGAACAACACCCATAAACAACATCTCACTAAATTAGTACTCCCACACAAACAAGATTGGATTAAGCTCCTCCCCATGGTTTTACCCTGCATTCCTTCTACCTCTCCAAACCCCTCTGTTACAGCTCTTTTGAAATAATGTGTGGCAGAATTATTATTCTGGGCCCTGGACCCCCTCCAGACTCCATCATATGAAACTGTTTTCCCATCCTCCAGGAAACCAGGAACAAACTTAGAAAAACAATAAGCCAGCTCCTACCCCAAATCTCAGCAGAGAAAGTCAAAGACCAATTGGCAGGGCAATAAGTTTTCTCAAATATCCCTTTTCAGGACTCTATCCCCTCACTGAATAGGCCCTCATACCATTCTCTACAGTACCCTCATGGCCATTTGCTTCTTGGAACCCCAACTCTGGATCCACTGATCCTGAATAAAGCTGTGTCCTGTAGAAAAACTCCAACACTGGAAATCACAAGTACTATCCCCCACCACCTTAAAGCTCACTAGGATCCCCCAAAAGTCTACTTGCCCATAAATGTATAACATTCCTACCCGATTCTTCCCTTTTCTCCATAACCTTTCTCAAGATGCCTGGCTTCTCTCACACATTCAAAGCTGAGATGACCTCTTTGAAGCCTTTGAAGATCTGTGGCTACAAGGCACCTTCCAAGACTTTCCCCCTGAGGAAACCCAACTTTTCCTCTTCCTACTCCTTTTCCTTCTGGCTACCGCTCCTGTCAATCCTGGCCCTGCTCCCCTCCCAATCAACCCAACTGAATGCACAGGTTGTCTTGCTACCCAAACCTTGTACGCCCATGAATACCTTACCAACCCCCATTCCCACGTCAACTACACACGATTCTTACCTCAGATCCCCTCTTTCAGTAGTCACACTTACATGCCAGGGCACTGTAATGATGTTACCAAAGCCTCTGAATGTTCTTATGGAGAAAAAAGGTACTAGACCAGCAAAATAACTGGCACTGGATGCCCCAGAGGTGGAGTTGGGACTACTTACTGTCTGCAGGACATACCTCATCCATGTAGGATTGTCGGATGGAGGAGTCCAAGACACAGCACATCTGCAAGAAATAGGAAAATTCATTTAAAAAAACTTCTCTCTTCCAGTATAACTCCTCCACCCTATAAAGGATTAGACCTTACTGTCCAGCAAGACCTACAACAACATCCCCTTATTCCCCAGCTTTTAAACACCTCCTTCTCAGCTGCCCTGAACTCTGCCTCTCTCCCTCCCCGTCAGGATGCTGGATGTGTTTTTCTTTATACCAACATCTTTTCAATCCCATGCCCATACCCGACACATCTAACTCTTCCATTCCAGCAGAAAATTACACAACTCTGTTGGGCACCTTAACTATGGCCTTTCCACCTCTAGGATCCCCCAATTTAAACTGCTTCCATCTCACCAGCACTGGAGACTCCATAGGCTTTATAAAGCCTGATCTCTGTTCCCTCAACTCAACTTTTCCCTTATCTGACTCCTCTTATGCCCCTCTGGGAATAATTTTCCCTGGCGGCTGGTCCATCTATCAGTGCCTGCACACTAACCACTCTGTCTTTGCACCTGAGTTTTCCTCACCTTCCCCCCAAGTCTTTTGTGAATGATTCCTCCCTAACTTAGGCCCTGATGCAGCCTCTACTTCCAGACAAAAAAGAGCCATCTTCCTCCCTGTATTTCTCAGAACAGGCATACTGGCTGAACTTGGCATGGGCATTGCAGGCATTAGTACATCAACCCATTTTACCACCAACTCTCCCTAGAACTCAACAAAGATATGCTAAGGGTAGCAGACACTTTAGTCATCCTACAATCCCAAATTAATTATTTAGCTGCAGTAGACCTCCAAAATCTCTGAGCCTTAGATTTCCTTACAGCAGAAAAAGGAGGCACAGGGATTTTTCTGGGAGAACAATGCTGTTTCTTTGTCAACCATTCAGGAATAATCACTGACAAAGTAAAAGAACTCCAAGAGTGAATCAAATAGAGACAAACAAATCTTGAATCACCTAATCCCTGGTCCTTATTTGATTCCTGGC
>CAUYRH010153089.1:0-19081 GCA_963574655.1 Perodicticus potto | reverse complement strand
CTGCTGGGGCTCTGGTCCTAGAAGGGAATACTGTGAAGAGGGCAAGCTGAAATGCAAGGAGCCCTCCAGTCTTTTGTCCTTAAGAAGAAGGTGCAGGTCACCCAACTAGCTGGGGGTGGGTGGGTGGGAGTGAGTGTGCTACGATGGGTGGCTGGCACGCTGACACACGCTGCTACAGGTGACGAACCTGCCTGTGGTGGTGCGTGCTGCAGGAAGGGTCTGCTATCTTAATATAGTGGCATCTTTGATCCCAACTGAATCGACATCACTGCAGGGCACTCCCAGGGGCCACCACAACCACATCCAGTATAGTATTATAGGAAATAGTGGTTATGGTAGGGTGGACTCTGCTGCAGCTGTTTGGGTGACCTTGGGCAAGGGTTTTGTTTCTCTGCATGGACACATCTGGAGAGGTGGCTGCTTTGTACATGGTAGTGTCAGGGTCAGAATCGGCAGAGACAAGCACCCATCAGCAGTGACGTCTACACAGTGTCTGAAATGGTAGAGCTGCCTGTGGCCTGATTCCTGTAGCCCACAGCTTCAAGGACAATCTGGCAGGGACTCAGAGAGAAATTACTGACACAGGACAGAACCTGGGGCCTTCAGCACCTATGCACCCCAGAGGACCTGGCTGCCTAAGACAGGAGCATATCTCCCTTCTGGTAGGTGAAGACGGGGAAACTATGTTCTTGTGGCCATGTGTCACTGCTGGTCTCATGAGGTAAGACAGTGAGAAATTAGGTGAAGGAGTCACAGAATTTCTCCAATTAATAAATAAGGAGTAATAAGTTAATACTAAACAATGCCATAATAAATAAATGGCCAAACACATAAAACCTCACCTAAAGTTGTAAATGGTCAGATCGAGTTGCTCACAAGTTAAGATTCTGAACATTCAGGTTTTAAGCAATGCTTACGGTGTCTGGGGCAGCACCTCAGACTGAACAAGTGTTGGGATTTGGTGGTATCTCAAAAGGGAAAGCACCGGGTCTGTCCCTTTATGGAGTGCCTGGAGTTCCCCAAGGCAGGAAGCTCCTCAGTCCCTTCCACACTCCCACACCTTCTCCCTTCTCCTGGCCCCCACCACAGAACATGGGGTTGCTTTTAAACCATGTGTGAACGTTGGTAAAGCATTGGGGCTCTGACAGGGATTGGGGCTATGTCACCATGAAACTGATCCTTGTGGGGAAACTTGCTGGTCCCGGTACAGGACTCGGTGAGAGAGTAGAGATCAATTGCTTTGCACCTCACAAGAGAAAGATTATCATTTTGGAAGTTTGTACTCTGGGCCTGGAGTAGGTAGGGCTGTGTGGGAGGGCCTCTGAAGTCTGGAAGGAGCTCGGGCAAGGCTGTGTGGGAGGGCCTCACTTCCAGCTCTGGGCCTGGAAGGAGCCTGGGCAGGGCCGTGTGGGAGGGACCCCCCTCAGGGTCCATCGTGTAAAGAGCCCTCACCAGTCTGTACTACAAGTTACCATTTATTTTCACAAGCCCTCTAGTTAGCAGAGCAGAGCCGCTGACTGGGGATAACAGTGGAGTGGAGGGGGCACGGAGAGACCCTCCAGGGACACAGGCGGGTGCAGCCAGGTGCTTCTCCTGTCTCCTTCTCCCTCAGCCTGCAGAAGCCCTGGCCATCAGCAAGCAGGTGGCTCTGAGTAGGGTTGAGCAATGTCCCTGGAATCTCTGGGTGGTCAGACTTTCCTTTCCAAATCCACATTCTGGTCACTGCCATTACTTCCCTGTTAGTGTTCGTGCAAACTTCAATTTCAGTTCTTTGACAGGGACTGGGAGAGTGAGGCTTGTTCTTGCCTGGGATCAGGCTAAAGTGACTCACTGAATGCCAGAGCTGGAACTGAGGCCCTCCCACACGGCCCTGCCCAGGCTCCTTCCAGGCCCAGAGCTGGAAGTGAGGCCCTCCCACACAGCCTTGCCCGAGCTCCTTCCAGACCCAGAGCTGGCACAGAGGCCCTCCCACACAGCCCTACCTGAGCTCCTTCCAGGCCCAGAGCTGGAACTGAGGCCCTCCCTCACAGCCCTGCCACACGGGCTCCTTCCAGGCCCAGAGCTGGCACAGAGGCCCTCCCACACAGCCCTGCCCGAGCTCCTTCCAGACCCAGAGCAGCTGTATTTGGTATCCTTGCTGAGCCTCGGTCAAGCTGCTCTGAGCCTTTCACTGCACTGGGCCACAGCCTCAGCCCCATCTCACTCCTGCCAGGGCTGCTGAGTTGCTGGTTTTCAGGAGAGAAAACTGACTTCTGCTCAGTCAGTGTAGCCAGAGTCCTCCCACCCTTGGTAGCAGATCACCCTCACCCTCTGGTCAAGTTCCTCACTCCCCACCTTCAATGTCCATGTCCCTGTACTGCCTTTAGCAAGAGTTCTGGCAGGTCAGTTTAGCCAGCACCCTTTGCCTGTGCTGTCTGCTTCATAATCTTCCATCCACCAACCCCACCCTGTTCGTTGGCTATAAATCCCTTCATGCTCCTGTTGGATTGGGAACTGAGCTGAGTCTCTTTCCTCTCACCATTATGTGGACCCCTATTGCGATGATCTGCAATCAAGTCTTCCTTACTGTTTCAACAAGTGTCAGAATAACATTTGCTCAACAGTAGGAGCCAGCCAGGCCCGTCCTCCACCCTTCTCAAATTCTGCTTGGAGCAAGTTTGCCAAGAAGGAATCAGGGGCCTGGGAGATTCAGGGGTACCCTTTTCCTGACAGCTTATGATAACAAATTTCAAACAGACAGCGAAGTTAGAAGAATTTTATAGCAAACTCCTGTTCTGCATTAATGCTACACTCACTTTCTCACTTGCCCGCTTATCTGTCCCTCTCTATCCATCCTTAATCCATCTTTTTTGATGAATTTTAAAGTAGATTGAAGACACCAGTATACTCCAGCCCTACACACTTAAGCATACTTATTAGTGACTAGAGCTCAATATTTATTTACACCTTTTCACTTGTTGTTAAATGTACCCACAGTGAAATGCACAAATCTTAAGTGCACATTCACTGAATTTTAGCTCAGGTACATGCCTGTGTAAGCAATTCACACCCATCGAGTACAGACCAGACTATCACCCAGAAAGCCTCCTGTCCCCCCTTTCTAGCCAGTGTGGGGCCTCACCCTGGAGGCAGCCACTGTCCCACACTAGTCTTTGGGGAGGAGACATTTATTCTAGCTTGTTATCACTCAGCATGGTGTTTTGATATTTACTTATCCAAGTTAACTTGTGTATTTATCTATTTATTTATTTATTTGTATTTTATTTTATTTTTTGCAGTCTTGGCTGGGGCCAGGCTTGAACCCACCACCCCCGGTATATGGGGCCGGCACCCTACTCCTTGAGCCACTGGTGCTGAACCCACCACCCCCGGTATATGGGGCCGGCACCCTACTCCTTGAGCCACAGGTGCTGCCCAAGTTGTATATTTATTAATCAGTCTTTGATTGCCAAGTTGAGCCTCTGTATAAAGACTCTGTGACATCTCAGGCCCTGGATTTCTGGTGCATTTGCTATAACAGAGAGGGCAGGTTTTGATGGCTCAGAATGTTTGCAGTTGTTTCTCTTTTCTTCTCTTTAACCTTGACCAACTTCCTCCCTGTTCTGCCTATTCCCCTTCCTTAGTCTTTCTCTCTCTCCTAAGGTCAGTTTTACTTTTTACTCTAAGCAAAATCAAGTAAGGCCAAAACAGTGTCCCCATGAATGGAGAAAATCTGATGTTATAGGACAGAGATTGGTTTTTCCAGATGGTCTCCATATGTGAAGAAAGAATAGACAGAAGGAATGGAGAAGGAGTGAAATCAAATTAGCACCTGTCCGTTGCAAAAAGATGAGAACATTTTTAAAAGTACATAAATAAAACAAGTTATGCTGGTGCCCGTCACCCGTGTCCGTGTGTGATGCCTGAACACACCACACAGGTGCGTTTCCCCCGGACTGAGACCGTGTGAGGGTCTTAATTTCATGTAACCCTTTTATAGCTTTTGTTTTAAAAGTATCATGTCATGAACAAAATCATGTTGTTAGATAGTCATTGAAAGCTCTGTTTTATTTTCTATTCTGGGTATTCCATACTTAAAATTTTTTTTCTCCAATGTTAGATTTTTAGGCTATTTCTAGTGCTTTTCCCCCTTGTTGTGCCCAGGAGTTCCACAAAGACCACACTGCCACACAAGCCAAACTTACAGCAGAGTCCTTTTATTGAAAGCCAGCCAGCGACGGCCTCAGTGTCCCAACATGGGGTTTCTGAGAGCAGCCTGGAGTGCTTAAGGGGTTGGGTTTTTAAGGCTTGGTTTGCACCCTGGTTGCCACACAGGCTGTCCAGGTGCATTTGGGTAGGGTAGCAAGTAAGCATTGTATGGAAGCAGAATTTTGTGGTTAGTTAGCCAGACATCATACACTTTTGTTTTAATATTTTCCCCTTACACATCTTTGTCTCAGTATTGTTTCTCCCTGGTATTGTTTAAAGGTCAGTCCAGGGACAGTCAGTTCTTTTCCCAGGGAGTTAGTTAAGCAAGAAGTTAGTGAGTACTTTCCCATCTATCTTAGGGGTGAATTACAGCTCACAGCAACCTCCAGCTCCTGGGCTCAAGCGATTCTCCTGCCTTTGCCTCCCAAGAAGCTGGGACTACAGGCACTGCCACAATGCCTGGCTATTTTTTTTTTTTTTTTTTTTGGTTGCAGCCATCATTGTTGTTTGGTGGCCTGGGCTAGATTCAAACCCGCCAGCTCAGGTGTATGTGGCAGGCACCTTAGCTTCTTGAGCCACAGGCACCAAGCCAAAGCTAAAGTTCTATAGCTAGAGTAGGATGATTGATTCACTTGTTAATTCCAAGATGTGTGGAGCTTCCCTTCTCTTTGCTCTCCCGGCTGTGTAGACTTTCCACGACCTCAGCCTAGTCCAGGACAGGCTTATCAAGGCTTGTCCTCCTTGGCACTCCCGGTGCTCAGGCCTCTCCCCCTCCCCACACCACCCATGTGTGCTCCCACTCTGAGGGCACACTCGGTCTGGAGTCTTTAACATCAATGCTGTACCACAACTTCCTCAGGGATGCTTCCAGCGCGAAGCCCTCCTGAACCTCCAAGTCCATCCGACGGCAGTGACAGTAATGCCCAGGCTCTCCAGTGACAGTAATGCCCAGGCTCTCTGAGTGCTGGGCCCGCTCCTCTGCCTCTTCTTCCCAGCTTCCCATCTCCATAAGGACCGCTGCCACTTTCGGGTGGCTCAGGTCAAAACTTGGAGTTCTCCTTCATCCAGTGTCTCTGCTTCCCACTTCTTTCTGTCAGGGAATCCTGCCTGCTCCACCTACTAAACCCAACTAGAATCTGCTCACGGCCTCCATCCTGCTGTCCTGCTGTCACCCCGATAGCTGCAGCCGCCCCAGCAGCCTGAGCTCAGCTGTGTGGCCCAGCGCTCCTTTAACAGCCCAGTTGAATCCAGCTGTACTTCTGCTGGGGACCCTGTGTGTGTATGTTGGGGGGGGCTCTCGCACACTGAAATGAGGTGAGTGCATTTGTAGTTTACTGAATGTTATTAGCTTAAGTTTAAAGAGCCACTTGGAGCCTGTGGCTGCTGTGCTCAACAGGGGCAGTGTAACGGTTCCCATTTCATTCACAGTAAACATCAAAGACCTGGGCAGTGTCTTCACGAAGCCCTGGGCGATCCACCTGCTGCGCTCAGACCTCCTCTCCCACCATCCTGCTCCCAGAAGGGGCCCAGCACACAGCTGCCTCGGGCCTTTGCCTTAGCAGATCTGAGTCTTCAATCCTCACCTCTCTCAAATCTCTGAAGAAAGCTCCGTCTCACTATCTAAAGTGCTAATAGCGAGGTGGGAGGGTCACTTGAGCTCAGGAGTTTGAGACCAGCCTGAGCAAGAGTTGACCCTGTTTCTATTAATAATGACAAAACTGAGGCAAGAGGATCATGTGAGCCCAGGAGTTTGAGGTTGCTGTGTGCTATAGCAGTAGATGCCGCAGCACTCTACTGAGGGCAATTAAGTGAGACTCTGTTTCAAAAAAAAAAAACACTTTTCTCACCTTCCCATCCTCCTTCCCTGATTTATCTTTCCCCCTGTTGCACCTTTAGATTTTTGTATTTTTCTTATTTTCTGTCTCTACCCACTAAAATGCAAGTTTGACATTTTCTTTTTTTTTGCAGTTTTTTTTTTGGCCAGAGCTGCGTTTGAACCCACCACCTCCGGCATACGGGCCGGCGTGTGGAGGTGGTGCCTACTCCTTTGAGGCACAGGCACCGCCCAAGCTTGACATTTTTGTTTATATGTTTTGTTCTCTGGTATTCCCAGTGCTTGATCTATAACAAATGCCAATATTTTCTGAACGGATGAACCAACTGTATTAGTTGAGCTTAAGATCATTTTGTTTGTGTTTGAGAAAATGATGTCAACTTTTCCTCCTGTTATAGGAATGGGGTGGGGCTGCTCAGGCTGCTGGGGTGGCTGCAGCTATGCAGTGACAGCGGGTTAGCAGGATGGAGGCCGAGAGCAGATTCTAGTTGGGTTTTGGGAGTGGAGTGGGCAGGATTCCCTGATGTCTACTGCGGCTTCATCTCTGGGTGCGATTGTTTGTTTACACCTTTCAAAATCTGTGCAGAGAGTCGGAGCTTCTGTGACTGAGGGGCACAGTGTTCCAGGCAGGTCAGAGTCTGGAGGCATCTGTTCGGAAATAGTTGGTAGTTAAAGTGCCCTCAATTAAGAGAGGCAATTCCACTCCTCTCCAGCTCTTACCTTCCTCTACAGAAACTGGTTTTCTGGGCCTAAGGAATGTCCCTGGTAGAAGCTGCTTCTCCTTGAGCTGCTCTTACTCAGCCCAAAGTTGAAGGTTGGAAGGCTGCAGGCCAGTGACACCCAGGGATAGAGGAATGTGGTCCCAGTGGAAACGGCACTAGCAATTTCCAAGGTTGGGCAGGTAATCTTTGATTTATGTCTAACTTATCCAAGAAGAATTTTTTTGCAAAGAAGAATGGGTGTTAGCCTGAATCCCTAGCCTGAATCCCCTCCCAGCTTGTGACTCTCTGACTGTGGAAGTCAGTAAACGGGGCCCAGGCATCAGCATGACCCCTGCATGGTCACAGCTGGAGGGGCCGTGTCTACCTGCCAGGCTGTAAAGCACTCACTGCAGTTCTCAAGGTGAGAAGAAACGAGAGGAAAATGGCCATTTTGAAAGGTACAGATGTGGGTACAGCATTAAACCCTGGAAAAGTTTTATTTGGGGTATAATTTTAATGGCAAAAGAACCAACTCTATGAAATAATTTAAAGAGGCTTATTCAGAGCTGAGTATGTGTGAGCCATACCTGAAAAGCCTCGAGCAAGTGGTCTGGCTGTGGTTTTGTTATAGTTTGGTTTTACACATTTTAGGGGGACAACAATTACCTGTAAATTCACAAATCAATTTGTTTGGGCAGAAAAGGCAGGATATCTTGAAGGGGTCATTACAGGTTGTAGATAGGTTTAAGGATTCTTTGGTTTATAAATGGTTAAAGAAATGAACCTTTGTCTAAAAGCTTACAATGCTTTAAGAAATCTGTTAATCAGAGTCAAGCCGCCTGACCTGTGCCAGGACCTAAGTGATCTGTTAAGTACACTGATGACCTGCAAGTGTGGTTTCAGCCTTAGGCCCAAGTTACAGAGGACTCCTCCTAGAAGGGAGGGGCCATGCAAGATATGTCTGACCTCCCTGCTCAGGGCCGACAACTCAGCTTTAGGGTATTTATAGGGTCCCCTTGGCCAAGAGGGGTCCTTTCAGTCAACAGACTAGTTCATTTAGTTCACAGGAGAATAAATGCATCAGACTACTGTGGATGTCCAGTATATGAATCAGGTTAGCTTGAGGGAGTGAAAGAAAAATAAAATAAGAAAAAAAAGATTTTATTTTACCATCTTTTATTTCTTCTTCTAAGATTTTCTTGCTTTCTTCACATACATCTGAGTTTCTGATCTATGTGGTTTTCCTTCTTAAAGAAGAAAATCCAGAGTGATCATGAGCATGTTTGAAGGTGCTGTGTCGGGTGATGGGCTCACACCTGAAAATCCTCAGAGCCCTTTACAGAGGTATAGGTTTTTTATATTCTTCTTTTATTTGGGGAGGGGATTGGAATTCCTAATGCAAAGCACTTTCAGAAGCAAAAGGCAAAGTGAGTTCTATAGGGCAGGGGGTTGGAATCGAGTATCAAAGAGAAGCAAATGGTGTTTTACATAGGTCTGCATCCTGGGCTAATCTGCCCCATTTCCACAGGATATGTTTGTTTAACACTTCCCACTTCTGCAAGGCCTACATGCCCAGGCACAGGTCTTGAGAAAGTGGGGGTTGTAGGATGAGAGAGTGCAAGATGGGGTCAATCTGGCCTTCTCAAAAGTACACGCTCCATGAGCCAGGAAACAACTCCTGCCTCTGTCTAAACCTCACACTGAGGATTTAGTGGTCCAGGGTGGGAGATCTTCTGGCAGGCACTGCTTGCAGCTTCCTCCCATAGCAGACCCTGAGGTGTTGTTTGGGTTCCCACCCGGCCCTCAGGTTGAGTTGGGAAGTGAGACTCCGGGGAGTGGAGTACAATCAGGTGCTCACTGGGGCAGGTGTGAAGCTGGGGCGATGAGACAGTGCTGGGACCCCCAAGCCCTACACAGCTGGTCTCAGGTTTCCAGAACAGGACAGTCTTCACTAAGATTTTAGCAAAGCACACTATCACCTTGTACCATGTTTTTATTTTCATAAGATGAACACCATTTGCTGAGTCTTAGCAGCAAATCCTACAAAAATCTCAGAACATGTGACCCACAAGCGCAGGCTTTGTCATGCGCCTGTTGAGCAGGTGAGGCTTCTGTGAGCAGGGCTGTAGGAGCAGGGCCAGCAGGCTGCGGGGCTGCACAGGCTGGTCGGTCGCCTGTGCTCAGCTAGTGTTTCTCGTACTTCATGAGTCAGAGGCTTCATCCCACCCTCTGGCTGCACTGACCTCAGTGCCTTTGCCTAGGTCAAGGTTCACGGTTGTGAAGAGATGAAGACAGAGGGATCCTTGGAAGAAAGGGTCATCCTATCAATGTGTAGGTTTCTTCCTGAACAGCCTCTGTGCTGCTCAGGAAATTTTCTTTCTTTTTTTGAGACAGAGTCTCACTTTGTCACTCTTGGTAGAGCGCCATGGCATCTTAACTCACAGCAACTTCAGACTGTTGGGCTCAAACAATTCTCTTGCCTCAGCCTCCCACCATAATGCCCAGCTATTTTTAGAGACGGGGTCTTGCTCTTGCTCAGGTTGGTCTCAAACTCGTGAGTTCAGGCAATCCACTCTTCTCAGCTCCACTCTGAGAGCAAGGGAAGGGGTCCTGATGCAGGGAAGGAGCGGGCAGGGTGAGGCAGGAGCAGGGAAAGGGTGGAGGGAAGGGTGTTCTAAGGGCCCTGCTGTCTACCCAGTGCTGCACAGGTCTTTTTACATGTGTCACCTTTTAGCCCTCAGACAAAGTGGGCGACATCTCCCCACAGAAGGTTGGAGATCAGTCCATCCCTCACTCTCAGGCAGGCAGAAAGGGGGTGCAGACAGTCTGTCCCTTCCCTGCAGTAGTGGGAGGTGGTGAGTGCAGGGACCACAGGGTCCAAAAAGCCCAGGAGGCAGGTCAGGGAACCGAGGAGGGAGAAGCAGTGTGAAGCCAGGAGCCCCATGAGCACCCGTCATAGCAGGGGGAACCCTGGCCCTTCCTTTGTCAGCCACGGAGCAGACGTCAGGAAAGTGACCTGGCTCGGTGACGTGGGTAAGCACCAGACATCCCTGCAGTCATTTACCATGACCTTTGGCTTCCACCGCTTCTCAGTAACTTAAATTTCCAAAGAGCTAAGTAAATACAAAACACACTCAAGTTTTGGGTGTTGATCCTTTAAGGAGAAGAAAAATTAGCACAGAGAATAAATTTTGTCTCGAAAATAAATTTTTTAGTGATATAATCAGTGGTGGGAATGGAAACCTTGTCCTGAAGGAGTTTTTAAAGTAAGTAAGTGATGTTAGAAAATGCTTTTCTGGCACATTGTAGAATCCTCAGGGGATTCTGAAGTGGATTCCTCACTATTTAGTACTGCATTCCTCATTAGCTGGATAAATGCAAGTTTTGTTCCTCCAAGAATTTAAATTTCTCCTTGCAGAAACAGAAGAGGGTAGAATAAAGGGTTTTATTGTCAGACAGCTCTCTTGTACTTAAGACTCAGAGCAGAAATCTCAGGCTGGCACCCTTGCTGCCTCCCTCGTGTGGTACAGCCACGGGGATCTGTTAGAAAAGGCCTTCCCTGGGTTGCAAGAGCCAGAACATGGGGCTTGGCGTGGGAATCTGTCTGGAATTGGCTGAATGCACACACCTCTTGTAAAATGGCATGAAGACACGGTCTTTGTTTCTTCTCTGTGTCGGAGCCTCACAAAGGAAACAGCCAGAACGCGGATTGCAAGTACAAGCTTGCAAGAGGTGAGGCTCACCAGAGGTGCGGGAGAGCCCCAGCAACCACCGCAGTGGCTATTTATTGAGCTGACACACAGCAGGTGTGGGGAGTGCCCAGGAATCAAGGCTACGTGCTTAAGGATTGCCCAGTGCTCTTTCCTTCCATGCTCTTCCCCCACAACCTCCACAATGAAGCATAAAATGTAGTTTAACACCTGCTCATGAGTGACCGAGTGACCGATCTTATCTCATTTTGGAACATTGAGTCGTTTGGGGGCTTGCCCCTAAGTTATAAGACATCTCCAGACCTACCAGGAGACTGTCCTGTCCTCAGCATTTCCTTTGATGTGTTAAGAGCCAGTGACTGTCCTTGCAAGCATGGTGTCCATTTGTCTACATCTCTGCTTCAAACCCTGTGCACCCCCATCCAGGGCACACATCCACAGACACCCTGGCTGCCCTGGCGGCAGTGGACATGGAGGTGGCTGCTCAGGACACAGAGTGGTCAGTCTGTGAGGCAGGTCTCCCACTGAGACCCTGGGAATCCCCATAGCACTCTTGCGTCTTGTGTTCCATTCAGAGGGCCTGTGTTTGGCCCTTTGTCACTTGGTCCCTGAGGGACTTACAAAGGGCCCAAGGGCTCCTCCACCCCATGGTGGGGAGCCGGTCACTTCTCCTTTCCTCTCTTGCTTCCCCTTCCCACTAGGAGCCCAGGCAGAAGGACGGACCCCAGCACCACCTGGCTGTCTCCTTGTGCTCCCTGTGGGGACCAGCCC
Source organism: Perodicticus potto (assembly GCA_963574655.1). Taxonomy (NCBI): domain Eukaryota; kingdom Metazoa; phylum Chordata; class Mammalia; order Primates; family Lorisidae; genus Perodicticus; species Perodicticus potto. The sequence continues at coordinate 7,877 of CAUYRH010153089.1, read as the reverse complement.
TCTATGAAGGGAAGGGGAGTTCGCCCAGAAAGGAGCAGGTGCTTCACTTACCTCCGGCCACTTGTCCCTGTGAGGCTTCCTTGGAGAAGCATCCAGGGAAGAGAAGGGAAACTGATTCAGGGGAAAACCCCACAGGGAGTCCCCCTACTCACAACCTCACTGGGAAACTGGGCTTGACCATCTCGAGGTGAGAATGACACAGTATCTTGACACAGGCTGCCCACAGCACAGTGACACAGAACCAGGGAGAAACAAGTAAGTCAGAGGAGCCGCCTCTGGGCTGAGGAATGTGTTGACACATAGGCTCCAATGCCAGGCCAGCCTGTGTGCTGAGTTTCCCACAGTCCCCCGGGTGAGGCTAACAGACGATGGAGACTGCGCTGTGTGCGGGGCTGTGGAGGGCAGGCATAATGTGAGTGGTGAGTGCTCTGCCAGTGACACCAAGTCGCCCCTGCCTTAGGCTGGGGAGGTTCTGCACACTCCCTGCTGGAGTATTTATGGTTTCCTTGCTTGCCTAACCTGGCTGACAGGTAAAGGTGAACAGGAACATGTGGCTGGGGTTGAACGATTCTTAGCATTCCAGCTGGAACCCCTAATAGGCAGAAGCCAGATCTGTTTGATCACTGCAAAGAATGTGCCCGTGAACCTCACGTGTTAGCAGGAAACCAAGCCTTTCACTTGCTGATGACTCCAAATGTACACTTACTTTAAAGGCAGCAATTCTATTAGTTTTCTCTTGGAAATGCATTGAGGAAAAAAATCCTCTTAGATTAGCCTAGTGAACTTTGAGTAATTTATGCCAGTGAAACAATCTTATTTTTTATAGGAAGTTCTTAGCCAAATCTAGTATTTTACTTTAGGTTTCTGTGTTAGACATTTTAAGCTTTAATGTTTTAATTTTGGGGGATGTCTGATGTCCAAATTGGCTTTTTCTTTGACATATCCCCCCCCCACCATGTGTTCTGGAGGAAGTCAGAGTTCCACCCCTATTAAGGAGTCTGAGAAAGCCACTCCTGCTCCTCCTGCTCCTGGAGAGGGAGGCATGGAGCCTTTGTCTTTGGATCTCCCAACTATTAAGTTGACAATGGGTGACACAAAGAGTTAAGGACAGCTTGCCGAGAGTGGGTGATGCCACGTCCACTTGTGTAGTGGTGGTGTTGTCCATCCTGCCTGCTGCCCTGCACCCCACGGTGCTAGTGACACACCCACCAAGTGGGCAGCAGAGCTGCAGTTTGCTCACCAGATACCACGTGAGGCATGGCCTTGGCCACACTCTGATACCTTTTAACAAACCTGGTCATCCAGGCTCCCCGGGTTGGAACTGCCTCTCAAATACATCCTTTTCATCTTAACTCAATTGGCCTTGGTGTCAGTTATTTGCAGCCAAGCACTCTCATGGATACTGAGCTTCTCACCTTTAAGAGATCCCATTATAAGTATATAAGGCAACACTGATAAGTTTCTTCATTTTTTCCATCCCTAACCACAGATTCAGAAACTTCTGGAATTCCTGATGATTTTCAGTAAAATAATATTATAGCTGTTACGAGTGTCCACCTGTGTAGTGGACACCTGTGTAATTAGAACACAGCTACATATCATTTGGTGTGTGATTCCTAGAACATGATTTATGAATGTGTGTTACGTAGTCTAGTATCTTTCCAACTAAATGTTATTATTATGGTAGGACCTCCATGGCTGACCACCTCTCCACACTGTCCACCGCCCTATACTGACCTAATTTTCCCAACTGAACATGCACTGCATGTGTGTGTCAATACAGTGGGCCTAGTGCCTTCTAGTGACCACCTCCATATGCTGGACAGTTTGTTTCAGTCCCTTGGGTGGTCAGCTTAGAGATTCTACTGTAATTTGCTGAGCTCATGTGTCCAGAAGGGTGTGGGTCAGCTGCTTGAGATCCAGATACACTAAGTCCATGATGAGGGCCATGAAAGGACCTGACTCTGTGTCTTCAAACTTTAGCATCAGCACACTTTTACTAATAGAAGATGAAGAAGCCCCCCAAGTTAGCTGTTGGGCATCTTGATAGTTCATCAGGATTTCATTGCAGATTGATCAGGCACACTGATGTTAATCAAACACATCCTCTGATGTGTCAGAAAGGCACCTGGTCTGCCTACTGACATTCTCAGATGGATGACACAAGCACGCCCAGAGACCCTAGGGCTAACACCCACCAGGGGGAGAAAATGGGACTGGTGAGTTACTGCACATTTTTGATTTCTGACAGAAAAATGAAATTCTACTAAACTATTTAAAGAAGTTTATTCTGAGCTAGATATGTGTGGCATGACCTGGGAATCATAATCTCAAGATATCCTGAGAAAATATGCCTGAGATAGCCAGGTTGCAGCCAGGTTGAAAATGGGACTCGCGTCTCCAGTCACGGAGATGGAGATCATGGGGAAAACCATACATCTGTGCATGGGAGGTGCAAGCTGGCTCTGCCTACAAAGGAGGTACGTCTTGAAGTAGGGACTTGCTAATACAAGTCAAAGTAGGTTTTAGAGATTCTTTAGTTGGCAGGAGGTTGAAGCTTTGTCTAAATACCCAGAGTTGGTAGAAAGGAATGCTTGAAAGTTAAGCTTGCGTTCATAGCACGGGCAGCCTAGGCCAAATGGTCTTGCTGTGAAATGGTGACACAGTCTACAGGCCAGAGACACAGGAGCAGGTGGCCTCAGTCACAACCCACCATTAACTGGAACTTGTGTGGAAATAAAAATTTCTACCTAGAACTTACTTGTGTGAAAATAAAATTGAAGAGGCTAACATCATGTCAGAATTCAACACAGAATTTTTATTCCTTAATGAAGTAATTGAAGGAAGTTTCAAAAGTTCTCTCAGGCTTGATTTAATTAATGGTTTAGCAAATGTTCCTGCATTTCGGCTTGGTAGTGTTGACGGGCCACTCCATGTCATTCTGGCCTGTGGGGTCTAGGGCAGAAGCTCAGTCCAAACAAATGGATTCCTATGAATTTATTTAATAACAGATTACCTGTAAGAAAAAGGTTGAAACTGCTTCAGCACTGAAGGAAGTAATTATAAAACACTGTGGCTATTTAGGACACAAAGTAAATTCTGACAGGTCCCATCTCTGAACTCCAGGTGAAAGCCCCAGTGGGAGATGTCAGTCTGGACTTGTCGCCATGCATCTGCACACACCATTCTCTGGGCTGTGTCTGCTGCTTCAGCATGAGTGTGACACTACCTGGTGTCCCTGTTAGAGGCTGCCATTTCTTTCTTTTCTTCTTTTTTTTTTTTCAGTTTTTGGCCAGGGCTGGGTATGAATGTGCCACCTCCAGTATATGGGACCAGCACCCTACTCCTTTCAGCCATTGGTGCCACCCAGGGGCTGCCATTTCCATTCTCTTTAAGATGCTGCTCAGTATCATATTCTTAGTAAATTCTTTTGGTACTTGCCTGGGAGCTGGTTAACACTCTAGACTGTACAGTGTCTTCGGAGACACACCGGACCTCAGTGCTTCAGTTTGACATCTGGAGTGAGCTCCTCTTCCTCTGTGCTGCCTTTTGAGAGGTCATGCCTGCACCTCACCAAAGGATAGCTTTGGCTGGGGAGCTGTTTCACCCAGACTAGCCTGAGTGTACAGCCTCCAACCTAGGCTGTCTGGGTCATGGGAAGACCTGCGGCCACCTATAGCTGCATCTCCCCTGAACTTCAACTTTTCTCTGATGCACCCTCAGCTTCCCTCCCTCACTTATAAATTCTTTTGGGATACTTTCCTTCTGTAAGTCATTTGCCCAAAAATCCTGACTCAGGTTCCCTTATAATGGCTGATCTAGGCATCGCTGCCAACAAGGTGGGTGTAGATGCAGCAGGCTGCAGTTGCTCACACCCCCAGAGGGTAGCAGACTCCCCCAGAGGGCAGGAGACATCCCCAGAGAGGAGGAGATACCTCCAGAGGGCAGCAGACACCCCCAGAGGGCAGCAGACACAGGTGGTCTCTGTGCAGACCAGCTGCAAATAGGCTTGTCAATCACCAGGCTCAACAGAAAGTAAAAAGGACAAACGTCTATGTCCAAGCTGCTGTTAGTCCTTTATTTCATGTATTAAGGAAACAAATATCAAGAATAAAGGGATAAAATATGTGTTGTAACCGTGGTTACATTGGGAAAGAGAAAGTTGGTGATGTGCTTGAAGAACCACTGGGTTTCTACCCAGCCTGGGTGAAAATTTTTAGCAACAGAGAAGAATTAGAAATTAGTCTTCCATTCCAGAGCAAGATGGCAGCCGAGTAACAGCTTCCTTGCAACTGGGCATGGCACACTGGGGAGAGAAGACTTCAGGCATCTCTGGCTGGCGGGATCTGTCCAGAAACATCCCTTTGGGGACACAGGGAGTAAGTGTGAGACTTCTGTACCCAATGAGGAAGGCAAAAGCAGTGCAGAATTGGCAAGTGGTTGTGTGTGTTAGTTCGTTCTAATCCTGCCGGCAGCTGTAAGTACAGTCGCAGTGAGATTGCAAACTGGGAAGTCCTTACTGGCCAGCTGTTTGGGTATTTTTGGACTTGGCACTCAGTTGAACTACCTTGGGAGAACTTGGGCAAGAATGCAGAGGACTTTAAGTGTTGTCTAGAGCCCCAGACTGAGCCTCTGAGCCAGATGGAGCCAGTGTTTTGGCTGTGGGCCATGTGGAGCCATCATGGGAGAACTGCCCCAGCAAGCTCCACTCTCAAGATCGCAGAACAGGCATCGGGCGGGAGCAAGTAATCTGGTGACTGAGCAGCCTAAAGCCAGGGACTGAGATGCCTTGCAGCCTTAGCCCTCAGGGGCATAAAGTGAGACTGGTTTTGGCACACTGGGTAAGTGGATAGCCACTTGAGGAGTGATACCAGTGACAAGTGGGAAAGCTTCTGCTTAGCCCAGGTTAGCAATTTAAAGTGTCTTTTAAGTGGGCTGAGGAGAGATTTAGGCTCTCCACCCTGTGGGGTTTGAGAAATCATTAGAGGTCTCCAGTCTCGATTTCATACAGCCGTATCAGCATTGTGATTAACATATCATACCCCAGAAGATCACCTGTTGCCCAGACAATAGTCAGCAAGATATATGTCCTTCTTTGTTTTTGTTTTGTTTTTTGTTTTTAATTTCAACATTTTCCTTATAGATTTTTCTTTTTATTTCTTTTATTTCTTCATTTTTCTAGTTTAAATATAATTTTCCATTGTTGCCTTTTTCAACAATTAGAACATCATTTTTGTTAGTGTTTCTACCCCTATTATTTGGTTTTTCCCCCAATTTTATCCTGAAAAGTTTTCAGTTTGTTTGTCTTTTGGTTTGATTTATTGCAGTTTTGTCTTTCCTCTCTACTTGGTAGAGGTGGGGTACTGTGTCCAAACAGGCTGGCAAAGAGCTGCTGACCTCAAGGGAACTACCCAACCCGGCACCCCCAGAGGTTGGGGGTTCTTAAGGTTGTGTCAAAGTACCCTACTGTACACCTATATTGCTCCTGTCCCCCTCTTTCTGTGCCTCTCTTTGTCAATATTCTCTTCTACCCACCCCCTCTCCTTTCTCCTTTTTCTTTTCTTTTCTTTTTTCTTTCTTTCTTTTTTCCCTTCTTGCTCTTCAATCTCCTCATCCTTCTGATCCTGTATCAAAAGGACTCATTGAAACCCTAGTCCAGAGGCACAGCAACTTAAAAGAGCAGGAGGAAGTGAAAGGAAAATTAGGACAAGGAAACAGAAAAAATAAATCACTCATGAGGAAGAATCAGCAGAAAACTCCTGGCATCATGAAAAACCAGTCCAGAGCAACGCCCCCCTCCCCTGCCAAGAGACTGTGAGGTAGCTATGGCAGAGGATTCCACCTATAGGGAAATGTTAGAAATTTAAAGGAAATTTAGAACACAGATGATGAAAACAATGAAGGAAATGATGGAAACAATGAAGGGACCTGCTGATAAAGTGGAAAATAACCAAAACGAAATCCAAAAACAGAATCAAATAAGAGATGAACGATATGAAGAATATAGAAAGGATATAGCAGAGCTGAACGAACTGAAGCAGTCAATTAGGGAACTTAAAGATGCAATAGAAAGTATCAGCAACAGATTAGACCATGCAGAAGAAAGAATCTCAGAGGTAGAGGGCAAAGCTCTTGAGATAACTCAGATAGTTAAAGAGGCAGAAAAGAAGAGAGAGAAAGCAGAACATTTGCTGACCGAATTATGGGACTTTATGAAGCATTCAAACATACAAGTTATAGGTATCCCAGAAGGGGAAGAAGAATGCCCCAGGGGAATGGAAGCCATACTAGAGAATATTATAAATGAAAATTTCCCAAATATCACCAAAGATTCTGACACACTCCTTTCAGAGGGATATTGGACCCCAGGTTGCCTCTACTCTAACCGAGCTTCTCCCAGACACATTGTAATTAATCTGTCCAAAGTCAAGACAAAAGAAAAGATTCTTCAAGCTTCCAGGAGTAAGTGCCAGTTGACCTACAGGGGCAAATCCATCAGCAGACTTCTCTAATGAAACTTTCCAAGCAAGAATACAATGGTCCTCTACCTTTAATCTACTGAAACAGAACAATTTCCAGCACAGAATTCTATATCCTGCAAAGCTAAGCTTTCAAATTGACAGAGAAATCAAATCATTTACTGATATACAAACATTGACAAAATTTGCCAAAACAAGACTAGCTCTACAGGAAATACTTCAACCTGTTCTACACACTGACCATCACAATGGATGAACAGCAAAGTAAGAACTCAGAAATTAAAGGACAGAATCTAACTTCCACACTGATGCAAAAGATAAAACTAAGCAATGGACTCTAACAAAATAAGATGAATGGAACACTGCCACACTTATCAATTATCATTTATCTCAATAAATGGCATGAATTCCCCACTGAAGAGGCATGGATTGGCTGACTGGATTTAAAAACCCAAGCCATCCATTTGCTGTCTGCAGGAAGCACACCTAGCTTCAAAAGACAAATTAAAACTCCAAGTTAAGGCTTGGAAGATAATTTTTCAGGCAAACAGAATTCAGAAGAAAAGATTAGTTTCAATCTTATTTTCAGAGACGTATGTATTTAAAGCAACTAAAGTCAAAAAAGACAAAGAAGGTCACTTTATGTTGGTCAAGGGAAAAATACAACAAGAAGACATTTCAATTCTAAATATTTATGCACCCAGTTTAAATGGTCCTAGATTCTTGAAACAGACCTTAATCAGTCTGAGCAATGTGATATCCTATAATACCATAATAACAGGGGACTTTAACACTCCGCTTACAGAGCTGGACAGATCCTCTAAACAGAAATTAAACAAGAATATAAGGGACTTAAATGAGACCCTAGAACAACTTGATAGACGCATATAGAACACTCCATCCCACAGATAAAGAATGTACATTCTTCTCATCGGCCCATGGAACATTCTTCAAAATTGAATATCCTAGGACACAAATCAAATCTCAACAGAATCAAAAGAATTGAAATTTTACCTTCTATTTACTCAGACCACAAGGCACTAAAGGTGGAACTCAACTTCAACAAAAACGTTCAACCCCACACAAAGGCATGGAAATTAAACAACCTTTTGTTGAATGACAGTTGGGTACAGGAAGAAATAAAACAGGAAATCATTAACTTCCTTGAGCATAACAACAATGAAGACACAAGCTAGAACCTGTGGGATACTGCAAAAGCAGTTCTGAGAGGAAAATTTATCTCTTTAGATGCCTATATTTGAAAAACAGAAAGAGAGCACATCAACAAACTCAGAAGCCATCCTATAGAATTGGAAAAAGAAGAACAATCTAAGCCTAAACCCAGCAGAAGAAAAGAAATATCCAAAATTAAATCAGAGATCAATGAAATTGAAAACA